>OVAP01003982.1:0-11106 GCA_900406295.1 Aurinia saxatilis | reverse complement strand
GGGGGGGGGGGGGGTTCCTCGTTATCTAAACCGTTTGTTTCAAAAACTTCGAGTGAAAAGCATTTTATTGAGTCAACCCAAGTCTGGAATAAGGACCTTACCCACAGCTAGATTTTGTGGCATAGTGACCATCTTTGCAAGATTGCCCCAAGGCACTCGTTTCCGAAACTCTATACTCAAGCTTCCTCAGCATATCTTGGTCTGCATTTACTTTAATGAATATGATTTTTTACACTATCTCACTTGAACCTACACCAGACTATAAATCTTTCTTGCTGAAGTTATTAGGCTAGAATAATGAACCACATTTAGGATTTTTTATCCACTTTACCACTCTCTTGCAGATCCTGAATGGCCAACTGATCTGTATTTGATACCACACCCCTAAACCTAACTCTTTACAAACCACATGCAGTCACTTTTTCTTTCTTGATTTATATGCAGAATGTGTAAAAATCCGGAGAGATGAGACCTACGTAGGTTTCCAATCGCTCGTGAAGACTGGTGAAAAAAGCATGCTACGATCTTAATACATGCATGGAAATTCAAAAGAGAAGGTTTCAAAAATGATTTTCCTAGTAAAACATCATCAAAATCAAGGTAAAACTTGTGCCTTTTTGTATATGATGAAAGATTTTGGATAAAAAAAAAGAAAAAAAGACAAATCCAAAATCCAAGCTTGACAATCCATATTTTTAGCAAAAAGGCCATGGAAATCATAGATCAAAGGTGGAAAGAGGTGGAAAACATTTAAAGGAGTCCGGAGATGTTCTAAGAAGACTTTAGATTCCCATAAAAGAAATTAAGTCTGAGGGAGGAATGAGCCAAGTTAAGAAGAGAGTGATTGGGAGTTGTGCCATCAAGCGGCCAAATCTCTCTTGTCGTTTTGCAAACATATCTCGCATTTCTCTTGAGTACAACAAAACTTAAACACATAAGCCCCACCTAAAATTATTAGCCTCCCTACATTACAAACCTAGCGCCGTTTTACCTAGCTGATATTCTTCGGTAAGAAAGCACACGCAATAACTTAATGGATGTAGAGAGACAGATTTTGGTGAAGTTAGGGTATTTTCAAGTTGAGATTTTGTTGGACCAGTTGGGAGAGTCGTGGCGGGAGTATGAGACCAAAGCCTTTGGACAAGATTGTCGAGATGACCATCACAAAGTTGCAGCCTCTAAGTTGTGGTAACAAGTAAGTGAGTTCCTAACTTTTCAAATTTATTTTCCTTCTTGGCATATTGTTTCTTCGAGGACGAACAAAGGTAAGTCTGGGGATTTGATAGGGGTGATATTTACCGCTTTTTAGTATAGCTTTTTGGTGCTTTTCTTAAAGAAACAATTTGGTTTGAGACTTATACTATTGAATGTCACATTTCTCTGTTGCAACTGCGTTTTTGTGAAAAATAGGTTTTTTAGGTTATAAATGGGTATTATTTACCAAGTCCCGCAATTCAATATAAAAAGTCCAAGCCTGGATGAGAAAGATGATTTATTTGGATTGAAGTGAGGAGTTAGGAGAAGCAAGCCACGTGAGCCAGAAGCCCAAATAATTGAAGATGTATCAAGAAGCCCATTGAAGATGAAGGCCCAATCGATCAACCACAACCTGCCTAACCGATCGACCAGGCCCAATACTCACAAGAAGCTTCGAGAAAAATATTAGATAAGGACCGTTACATTTGATGAGATATCAGGAGTTGTTGCAAATAATCACAGAAGGTTCAGAAGATACTTCAGACTGATTTTTCAGATACGACCGACCGATTAAAATAGTATAAATCGACCGACCGATTAAAATAGTATAAATCGATCGACCGGAGAGTGATAAGCACAAATATTTGGATCTTTATCCAAATCTTCTTCCTGATTCATCTCAACTTCTTGGACGACTATCTGCACTATAAATACAGAAGCCTCAGCCAGAGAACACAACACAAAATTCACAAAGCTTCTAAGCATCCAGGCTAAATAGCTTTCAGTTTATTTTCATTATTTTCTTCTCTTTTATCATACTTTGGTTATTGATGTCAAGGGAGAAGTTTGTAATATATGCAATTTAGAGAAGCGTTTCTGAACCCTTTACTCGATTTATATGTTGCGATTTCCATTGTTATTATGTTTATCATCAACATGCTTGAGTAGTTTCATAGTTAGGAATACGGTCTTGCTAGGAGAATTCATGGTTTGGTAGATAGGTAACAGGACTGTGTAATGACTAGTTAAAGGCTTACATTCATATCAGATTTAATCTATATCATAGGATAAACATGCTACTAATACACCATTTAGAGTAAAATATCCATAACTTGATAGTGAAAACTTTACTATTTAAAAGTTTAGTAGAATTTGATTTTATGCAATTAATGACTAAGTTGGTTGATTGATCAGGCCAAAGCTCCGCCTCTCGCTATATAGAGAGTTAACTAGAATGTCAGTTGAACTAGACTGGTTAAGCATGACCATGAGGATAGTCGAACAATAATGATTTCAACTATATAGCCTTAACTAGAATATTTACACATGTTACTACTGTGAATAATTCAACCATGACGCTATGATACATTACCTGGTTTCCTAAGGCCTTTTATTAATTGTTTATCTCATGTTTTCAATTTTTAACATGTGCGGGCATCAATCGATCAAACGCATTCTCTACATTCGACTGGAAGACTCTTCAATCGATCGATCCAAAACCACAAAATCTCATAGTTGTTTCTTAGCCCGAGTGAATTTGGATGTGCTACTGCGTACACTTTGCTTTATGTGGATTCGACCATAAAGTACTATTGCAAGACATGTACGTTTGCAGGACCTATTTTGGGTGAAAACTAAATCCCCATTGTTAGGTTTATGGGTGTGGTACCAAATAAAGATAAGTTGGTCATTCGGGATCAACATGAGAGTGGTAAAGTGGATAAGAAGTCTTTAATGAGATTCATTTCTCTAGTCCTGTAACTCTAATAGGAAATATTGATAATAAGGTTAAGTTCAGGTTAAGTAGAGTAAAGAAATAGATGCATTAAAATATATGCAAACAGAAATCTGTTGGGGAATCTATAGCATGGAGTTTCTGAACTAAGCGTCTCAAATAGTCTTGCAAAGCTGGCCACTAGGCCACAAGATCAATATTATGGTACAATAAGGTCCTTATTCCAAACATGGATTGACTCAATAATACACAAAATTTTAACTTATGTATTTCTTACTGCAAGTGCAAAGCAAATATCAGTTATAGAACATGAATGAAGCAAACAAGCAATTCAACTCTCATTGGGACAGCTATCTTAATTTAAATCCTAGCAAGACTAATCTCTTTGAGAATACTAATGAATTTAAACTAGCATTAAAGATAGCTAACTATTCAATTGGTCACTAACTATTTTAAACCAAATCTCTTTAAGAAAAGATAGCTAGCTCTCCTAAGATTAATTCCATCAATCTATTAAAACTCTCGTGTATAATAAATTTTCTATGATCTAGACTCGATGATCAAGCTAAAGCTAGCATTAAGAACAATCTAAGAGAAGAATTAATTAATGGTTCATAAATTAAGCTTAAGGCTAACAGAAATTCATTCTAATCTAAGAACCTTAAACCTAACTTATAAACTAATCAGACATAGCTAAGCAATTCATCATGCAATAATTAATTGGAAACAATAAACTGAATTAATCAAAGAAATAAAAGGGGTTCAGAGGTTTCTTCTCCCTACAAACTCTATGAGAATAAAGAAAAAGAAAAAAGGCAAAATAGAGCAAAGTGTCGATCGACACCAGACGGATCATCATCTAATTTTCCAAAAGAATTAAGGAAATATTCTTGATCTTGAGATTTATAAAATATGGCTGATGATCCGTCTGGTGTCGATCGACACTTTGCTCTATTTTGCCTTTTTTCTTTGTTTCCTTTTTCATCTCTTCAAACTTCTTCCATTTTTTGCTCCATAATTCTTCTAGATATTCCAAAGCTCTTAAATTCTTCCATGCAACCAAAAGGACTCATTTTTATTTTAATAATAAAATATATACTAAAATATAAATAAATTTATGTTTATTAACATAAAAAGGGTAAAATATGGGATATATCACTCAATAAAACGACTTTCACTCGATAATTTTTTTTTGAAAAACGAAATTTTGGAAAAAATAGGCGAAAAGAAACAAACAAGTCAGGTAACTCGATAATTTGTTTTTGAAAAACGAAATTTTGAAAAAATTAGGCGAAAAGAAACAAACAAACAAACAATATGGGATCGACACTTTGCTCTATTTTTGCCTTTTTTTGTTGTTTCCTTTTTCATCTCTTCAAACTTCTTCCATTTTTGCTCCATAATTCTTCTAGATTATTTCAAAGCTCTTAAATTCTTCCATGCAACCAAAATGACTCANAAATTTTGAAAAAATTAGGCGAAAAGAAACAAACAAACAAACAATATGGGATCGACACTTTGCTCTATTTTTGCCTTTTTTCTTTGTTTCCTTTTTCATCTCTTCAAACTTCTTCCATTTTTGCTCCATAATTTTTCTAGATTATTCCAAAGCTCTTAAATTCTTCCATGCAACCAAAATGACTCATTTAAATTTGAATAATAAAATATATGCTAAAATATAAATAAATTTATGTTTATTAGCATAAAAAGGGTAAAATATGGGATATATCACTCAATAAAACGACTTTCACTCGATAATTTGTTTTTGAAAAACGAAATTTTGAAAAATTAGGCGAAAAGAAACAAACAAGTCAGGTAACTCGATAATTTGTTTTTGAAAAACGAAATTTTGAAATAATTAGGCGAAAAGAAACAAACAAACAAACAATATGGGATCGACACTTTGCTCTATTTTTGCCTTTTTTCTTTGTTTCCTTTTTCATCTCTTCAAACTTCTTCCATTTTTGCTCCATAATTTTTCTAGATTATTCCAAAGCTCTTAAATTCTTCCATGCAACCAAAATGACTCATTTAAATTTGAATAATAAAATATATGCTAAAATATAAATAAATTTATGTTTATTAGCATAAAAAGGGTAAAATATGGGATATATCACTCAATAAAACGACTTTCACTCGATAATTTGTTTTTGAAAAATGAAATTTTGAAAAAATAGGCGAAAAGAAACAAACAAGTCAGGTAACTCGATAATTTGTTTTTGAAAAACGAAATTTTGAAAAAATTAGGCGAAAAGAAACAAACAAACAAACAATATGGGATCGACACTTTGCTCTATTTTTGCCTTTTTTTGTTGTTTCCTTTTTCATCTCTTCAAACTTCTTCCATTTTTGCTCCATAATTCTTCTAGATTATTTCAAAGCTCTTAAATTCTTCCATGCAACCAAAATGACTCATTTGGATTTTAATAATAAAATATATACTAAAATATAAATAAATTTATGTTTATTAGCATAAAAAGGGTAAAATATGGGATATATCACTCAATAAAACGACTTTCACTCGATAATTTGTTTTTGAAAAACGAAATTTTGAAAAATTAGGCGAAAAGAAACAAACAAGTCAGGTAACTCGATAATTTGTTTTTGAAAAACGAAATTTTGAAATAATTAGGCGAAAAGAAACAAACAAACAAACAATATGGGATCGACACTTTGCTCTATTTTTGCCTTTTTTTGTTGTTTCCTTTTTCATCTCTTCAAACTTCTTCCATTTTTGCTCCATAATTCTTCTAGATTATTTCAAAGCTCTTAAATTCTTCCATGCAACCAAAATGACTCATTTNCCCCCCCCCCCCCCCCCCGACTTAAATTACGTCGTCCCTGATATAAACAAACTATGAGAGTCAAAATTGGAATTGAAATGTAGTGAAATATAAATGATAAGTGGTTGGTACCTCATTGGATTTCAAATGAATTGAATGACTTTCTTCTTTGTTTTATTTGATTGAACTGAAAGGACTTTGTAGGAAATAA
This sequence comes from Aurinia saxatilis, assembly GCA_900406295.1. NCBI lineage: Eukaryota > Viridiplantae > Streptophyta > Magnoliopsida > Brassicales > Brassicaceae > Aurinia > Aurinia saxatilis. Next base: position 5,180 of record OVAP01003982.1, on the reverse strand, counting down.
GTGAAGTTGTAACTGGATTATGACATGAATGGCATGTGGAATGCTGCAGTAGTCTGTCGTATTGATTCAAGGAATCAGGCTGCATTCAATCAAATAACAGTGTTGACTGATCGAATTTCGCATATTTCGTGATTAGTTTTATGTTTACATCATGTTCCTTAAGCTCGGTGTAAACCAGTTGAATCGAATCATAGAGATACTTGTTTTTTGGATGAACATTGAGATGATGCTAAGAACAGGTGACATTCGGTCGAATTTGGCTTCGTGCAGATCTCTATTTGATTCCTATTTTCCTGAGGCATTAACTAAAACATTGAAAGACTAACATAGAAGAAAAACTAAGAACGTACTAGTGGGTTGCCTCCTGCTAAGCGCCTTTCTTTAACGTCGTTTAACTCAACTTGGTTAGCGCTTTTTATTCTCTAGGTGGAGTGCTGATTTGTATGATCACTCATGATTGCTTACATACTTCAGCCTCTTCTTTGACATATTCTCAGTTACCCACTTCTTTGCTCCTTTCTTCGGAAAGTTGAGTTGTGGCTAGATAGAAAGCCTTCTTGTTGAGATAGGTTAAGCAGATCCGCTTCTCGTGCATATTGATCATAGCTCCGGTAGAATATAGGAATGGTCTCCCAAGTATCATAGATGCCTCTGAGTGATGGTCCTGTTAATGATCATGAAGTCATTTGACATGAAACAACCATTGATGTGGACCATGATATCGTTGACACAGCCTAGCACATTCCCTAATGATGCATCGGCGAGCATGATATGCTTGTCGAGCTGCTTAAAGTCGGGTATGCTAAGTAAGTGTGCATCTGCTCTTGACATCATGCTCATGCAGGCTCCTAAATCACATAAAGAATTGCAAAATCTTTAATGTTATTCGAAATTGGGATTTTGTACCTTCATGTGTCTCCTCTCTTGTAGATCATGCGCAAGGTAGGCTTGCTTTCCTTTCTGACATTGAGGAAGAGTAATCTGACAATAGACATAGGCCATATTTCTAGATACATCTGCAAAGGGTGTGTCTTCATAGCTTCATTGAAGGTGACCCTTGGGAAATAATTTTTTTACTTCCCCCACAAAGTATTTCATTTGGTCAAGTGTGAGCTCTCTTATGAGGATCTCTAATCCAAGCTAAATGAGCCACGGCCAAAACCATTTTGGCACATATCTGCTAGACTCTCAAGAGTCAATACAAGTGGAGAATTAAGTCATGAGATCAGGCGGATCAAGCTACACCTCAAGTTTCCATATATGGAATCAATTAAAGTAAATATCGATCAATCAATATATCTCCATGATTTATTTGCACCAACTGATTTAGAGGCATCAAACCAGATCCAAAGAATCCCCAGACATCACTATTTCATGCTCAAGTTGTCCAGATACAAAGAATCTCACATCTTTCTCATTTGGCCAAAAAATCAAGGATTAAGAACTATATCAATAAAACATTTGATTCATTTACAATTTATGTCAATTATTTTATTCTCCACTTTGTAAAAACGTGTAAGAGCTCTATATAAGCTCACTCATTTTATTTGTAAAAGACAGATCCCTTTGAGTGAATTAAGATATGACAATTTTCTCTTCTTTTAAGCGTAATGCTTATTTTATGAATTTCCAAAGAGTTGTGTGAGAATCCTTCCCTTTGAATTCATTCGAGAGTATGGTGAGAAGCCATCTCTTATTTGTCTTATTAAAGCCTCTTCCATAAGCTTTGTGGCAACTTTTGATCCATCGATTACCCATCCATTCCATCCATCAACCTTGCAAAGAGAGTTATACAACCAGTTGCATCGGTTCCATCATCTCCCACTTCATTAATCCATCAAATGATCAAGCTGAGAGTGTCATACAACCAGCAGATTGATCCCATCATCTATCCTCATAATTCCGTGCAATTCTGTTTAAGTTTGAGTTAGTCTTTGAGCTAGTGTCCAAGCTAGTCTCCGAGCTAGTACGGGCCAGTTTCCGTTTTGTGCTTATATCACTCTCCAACTCTTACTCGTATCGATTGAGAATCTGATGACTCATCTTCAGAGTATTCTAGTTGTTCTTTCTCTAGCATCCAGTCGAGCATGTTGATTTGGATAACTTCCTTGTCCATTTTTGCAATTTCTTTGTTGCCTCATTTTCATCCCAAGTAATTAAATTGAATTACTCCTCCACAGTTGATCGAATGTTGGGTATGAACTCCTCTTTAATCCTCATTATAATCAAGGGTACTGAAGCAAACATGTTAACTAAATTCTCAAGAGTTTCAGCGTTTTGATTAAGAACTTCTCTGACGACATCTTCTCTAGAGTTGAGTCTTATGAGCGCTTCATCAAGGTGGTCCACCTTCTCATGTATCCTTGAGCTTGCTTCTATAAGATTCACATCAAGTGTATTAATGGCTCTGATGTTACCGAGAAACTAGGTTAAGACATGTTTCAATCCTCCATCATTTCCCTCCTTGATTTATTTGCTCCCCGATTTTGAGCTTAACTCCAGGTTCTCAATCTACTCATCGAATCCATTGATGCAGCCGTTTGTTTCATCAATCATGTAATCCAATACATTAATCTCATCTTTTGCATCGAACGTGATGCTCTGGATGTCTTTGCTCTTCTCTCTCAAGTCTCTGGTGTTTACAAGGACCATCTCTTCAGTATGTGAGATTTGATCATCCAAATCTCTTACTTTTGTAGCCAAGTTTCCCACCTTAGTACCAAGCTCGTTTTTGAAATCATTCAGCTTAATGTTAAGTTCTCTTTGGTGGCGTTTTTGCTTAGAGATGATGTACTCGAGCATTTCCTCAATCCTCTGGTTAGAGCCTTTAGGGCGAGCTTGACGAGAGGGTGAGTATCTCCTCTGGATTTCCCCATAAACCTGGTAGGGTTCAAAGGTGGGGGCAGCGGATGTTGGCACAGATTGGCCACTGCGAGTCTCCCGCTGAGCATAAGGACCTTGGTACGGTGTCAATGGTTTGTCTGGATCATTGTAGCATCCAATGATTCTTCTAGGTTGACTCATGTTGAAGTACCTGAGTCACAAGCAAGCTAAACAAGTAGAAATCTGAAAAAATAAAGTTAAGACAAATAAGAACTATTTATATTGAAATAAAGGTAAGACTTAGTCTGGAGTTTCCTCTTCATACTAGTAGTGTGACCGTTGCTCCTTGACAGCAGCGCCTGAATACTTGATAGAGAAATAGTTTTCACCCTAATTTTTTTTGCAAGCACACATGCTTCTTAGTAGTACCTAGGGGTCAATCCAATTGAGAGTAGAGTGCAAGTAGTGACACCTCAGAGTTTACTCGACCTAAACAGATAATTGTAGGTTGAGATTGACAGATTCAATCGAATGTAGTAACTTTGATCGAGGCAGAGAATATTTCGGCTGAATGTAATGTATGTAAAATTGAAAATAATTAAAAAACATAACTAAAATGATTAAAAATGTTAGGAAGTCATGAATGTTTCAGAGATTCATGATTTGAATTAATCAGTGTAAGAATTATGTAAGTCTTCTTAAAAGGCAACAAAGCTTGAAATCACTAATATTAGACTATCCTTATGGTGAGGACTGGGCGGTCTAGTCTAGCCAGGTTCAGGTTATTATAAAAAATTGTTACGCCCCTTCAGTCTCTAAACTAGTTATTAAGCATGAGAATTCAATTGCTTATCCGAGAGTGGACATTGGAGCTTTCAAAATCAATGTTAAGGTTCACATACTTTAATGGTGTCTTAGCTGTAGTTAATCGTAGATATGATAAAATTCCTTTATAAGAAAGTTATCCTTAACTAGTCATTGCATAAAGATGCCTCCTATCTACCAAACAATGAATTCTGTGGGGGTTGGATTCCACCCCCGAATATTGATAACATGAAACGGCTCAGTGTTCGCCGCAAAACACTACTACGGCCCACGGACCACGGTCACGAACCATCCCGCGGGTCGTGCAAGGCACTTAGCTCGCGAGACAGGTCATCCAGTTGGTTCCGTGGGCCAGACATTCTACAAACCCACACGACGAACTATCGAGCCTAGTCTATGGACATTTACTCAGTGGGTCCCGATCAGAACATCCAACCATCCAGGCCTAGCGGGCTACGTCCCGGTCTGACCCACAGACCGTCCAGCCGTTCCTCCAGGCTAGCTACGTCCTGGTCTGGCCCACAGACCATCCTGCATCCTGAGTCCCTCTCTGTCTCTCCGCGGGCTTGGCCAAGTCGGGACCCACGGACGTCGAAGCTTGCACAGGATCTTGTCTCCCTAGTCCCGCGGGCTTGGCCAAGCCGGGACCCGCGGGTGTTGAAGCTCGCACACGAGCCTCCTCTCCCTAGTCCCGCGGGCTTGGCCGAGCCGGGACCCGCGGGTGTTGAAGCTCGCGCGGAGCCTTGTCTTCCGTGTCCCGCGGGTTTGGCCGAACCGGGACCAGCGGACGTCGAAGCTCGCGCGGAGCCCTGTCTCCCGTGTCACGCGGGCTTGGCCGAGCCGGGACACGCGGACGTTGAAGATCGCACACGAACAGGCATCTTGCTCCCCGCGGACTTGGTCAGATTGGGACCCGCGATAGTCGAAGCTCGCCCACAAGCCCATGTCTCTTGCTCCGCGGGCTAGGCCACGCCGGGTCCCATGATCGTCGTAGCCCGCGCACCCAATTGCGTTTACATCCTCGCGAGCTAGGCAGGGTCGGGACCCACGGGCGTTGTGGCCCGCGNGTCTCTTGCTCCGCGGGCTAGGCCACGTCGGGACCCACGGGCGTCGTGGCCCGCAAATGAACTCTTGCAACGAACCACGGTTATCAGTCTCGCGTCTTCTCTGCTCGGTCCGTCATCGCAGCCCACATGAACCGAGTCCTCCACAGCCCGCGGGCCATGTCCAAACCATAGCCCACGACCGAGTCCTTCCACCCACGTCCGCGAGCTATGTCCGGGCCCTGGCCCACGGACAAGTCCTTCATGGCCCGTGAGCTATGTCACTCTCCTCGAGCATCCGCGGGCTAAGTCATGGCCTGCGAGATCAGTCACAGTTCGCTCCGGGAGCTAGATTAGTTCGTTTGGCAACATCGCGTCCCGTGGGTCCAACTACATGACTTAGTTTCGTTGGGAGCTAAGGGACCCACGATGAACATTTCACTACCGTGATCATACTCTTTTTCCCTTGGAAAGGTTTCTCCCAAGTGG
>OVAP01003981.1:0-15469 GCA_900406295.1 Aurinia saxatilis | reverse complement strand
CAAATAAGTTAGTATATTAATTCCTTCATCTATCGTTAGTCATAATGCTTATACCAGATTGATCACCTAGTTTATGATAATCATTTTAATCTAATCACCAAAAGTGTTTTAGGTTGCTAGATCTACAATAGATGAGCAATTTGTCCTTAGCCAACGAAAGCTGATGCTAAGGCAAGTTGTAGACTTATCAAACCCATTCTTAGTGCTTCCTAGCAAATTCTAGATTCATGCGAGAGTTTAGATATCTAGATTGCTTAGGAAATTGATTGATGCCATGAAAGTGGATCAATTTTATGTTTATGTTTGAGTTAAGGATTAAACTTAATAAAAATCAAGTAAATGTCTAATATTTGTTCACAATTCCTAAGATTTTTCCTAGGTCTAACGCCTTTTTATTTATTGAATTTAAACCGTAGGAATATTAGAATACAAACCCCCCCCCCATTTCTTAATTATATTAGCTAAGTTAAATAATATATTAGACTATAGTGTAAACTTTGGGATTTGTGGATTCGACCCTTAGCTATACTACATTGATAGGTAGTCAAGGAATTTATCTTGATATAGGTTTTTACCCTTGTCATGAAGCTTCATGGGTCGCTTACCGCAAACTAAAAATCATCCGAGAACTCAATTTCCTCCGAGACTTGTTCTTTTGATCATACGAACACGAGATTGAGCTATAAATAGGCCATTTCTCAACAAGACTTGATCTTTCGATCATACGAACATGTAACAAAGGCATTGAGAAGTCAATCCTCGACGAAACTACGTATCGGAAGATCAACTCGTGACTCGTACACAAGCCACGGGTCGCGTTCCACAACAAACCGTGACCCGTGCACGAGCCACGGGTCACGTTTCACATTGTCCGAACGAAATGCGACCCGTGGACGAGTCACGGGTCACGCCTCACGATGGAAGGTTAATCCGCGACCCGTGCACGAGTCACGGGTCGCGACTCATTCCGACATTTAATTCTGCAATCCGTGGACGTGCACGGATCGCGTTTCGTCGTGTCCCGAGAATTTCCGCGACGCGTAGATGTGCACGGGTCGCAGTTCATTTTTACGAGGTCATTCCATGATCCGTGGAATACACACGGGTCGCACTTTGTGCTTCGGAGAAGTTCTGCGCCCCATGGAGCACACACGGGTCGCACATCAAAGCCTCCGAGAATTTCCACGACCAGTGGAACACACATGGCTCGCACTTCGAAGCCTCAGAGAAGTTCTAGGACTCGTGGAACACACACGGGTCGCCTGATGATACTATCTCGACACTATTCCCCGATCGTGACAAATCGAAATGACTTGGGGTGTATACTATCTCCTTTTTGTGGATCCTAGCAAAGAAAAAAACTAAGTTCCATCAAGAACTAAGGATCCACGATGAACATTTTATCATACGATCGAGAAAGATGAACATGGCTACACTCTTTTTTCCTTAGTAAGGTTTTCTCCCATGTGGTTTCCTTGCTAAGGTTTTTAACGAGGTAACCATCCGAACACATATGACTTACGAGTCTAAAAACACTATTGGCAAGCTAAACAGCCTAACACTTCCTTGGCCACCGCATTTTGGACCAAATAAAGCCTTTCGTAAGCCGACATACTAGAAGGTTCGGACACAATCTTACGGAAATGGAATTTTTCTTCTATATCTCGACGAAAAGGAAGTCTTCTAGAAGCTTCTCGGAAGAATGGAAGTTATCTCGTAGAATATCGGAGAAAAGGAAGGCGTATCGAAGCATATCGGAGAAAAGAAAACTATCCGAGATTTTGTCAACGGAGAAAGGAAAGGTGGCTCAAAACGAGAAGGAAAAGCCCATGGTCGTATGACGGTTTAGCTAAGAGTATAAATAGTCTGCTAGTCCTAGCTCATAATGTATATTTCAACTTTCCAGAGCTCTTGCACCCTAAACTTTGTGGCTGCAAGAGACCTTAGCATACTATCAATAAAAGTCTACCTTTCAACCTTCGTTTTTGCCCTCCGTTCTTAGTTCGTTTGCTTTCTTTGCTTTCATGTTCACAAGTGGTTCATACAATAAGATAGTCGATGATCCCTTAAAAGTTTCGTTAGACAAGTTTTGTGGTTGTGTGAATTTCAGTACACACACTTCTGAAGCAGCGTTTCGGTGTTGTTCGTTTTTTATTTTGTGTTTTGTATCTAGATATAATAGTTGGATACAAATATGTTCGTTTTTGGGTTTGTAGTTGCGTCTGGATGCTACTAATAAAAAAAGACTAAAAAGTTCATATTTTTATATTAAAGACTTTCTTAATATCTAAACTATATTTATAGTTAAATAATTAATATATAATCATTCTTTAAGTAATTTAACCTTTGTAATTATTAGTTTTATTTTTGTAAATTTTTTCATAAATTAAAATTAAATCAGTTGAGGTATTTTCAAAATTATTTCAATAAAATGATTTAATTTGGTAAATACTTATAATTGAGAAAATACATTACATGATTTTTACAAAAACAATAAAATAAAATGACCTTATATATATTTTTTAAAATACCATCATCATCCACGCAAGTATTTTAAAGTTCTTATTATGTTTTATAATTAAATACGAGAAAAAAACAAAGGATATCTGACGTTCTCCTCTTATCTCCTTGGTGGTGTAATCACGTGTAGTTTCCATCACTCTTTCACCGGTCGGTGCGTAAAGAACATGTTCACCATCGTCTTCATCTTCTTCATCATTTTCCACAACTTAGTCACCATGATGTTCATACTCTTCCATTCTCTCCCATTGCAAGAAGTCCCTATCTTCGTTACGTGAATCCCTAATAAAGTTGTGAAGTGCCATAGTCGCTGTCACAATCTTCATCCAATGTCTCAACTCATATTTAGGGTGCTCACGGTCTAAAATCCTCCATTTTGTCTTTCACGCCCCAAATGTCCTCTCAATCAATGATCTCAAACCTGAATGTTTGCGGTTAAACAGTTCTCTAGTGCTTGTTGGTGGTCCTCCTCTAGCAAACAGATCAAGATGGTATCAGGTTCTACGATGAGGTCCTAGATAAGCAGTCCGAGCTGAATATCCTGAATCAACAAGGTAATACTTATGATGCAAATATGAAAATATGGTTCGCATTCATAATTCATCAATAAAATGTTCAATGCAAATCAATCACAAATTTCCAAGATGCTTCTGGAAGATAATCAAATCATGGATATATAAAAAATGTGTCTAGATACAAAGAACCAATTAAACTAAATGTTGGTATCAATCAAATCCTCCAAATTTATTTATTAATTGATTTTACAATTATTTAGATTGATTTTTGTATTTACGTTGATTTATTTGATTACTTGTAATTGAGCCTATATAAGCTCACTTTTCCTTTCATTGTAATTATGTGTACACATATTTTTGGAATATAAAGAGGATATAAGATTGGGGCAAAAGGTTTAGGATGATGGATTGATGGGAAGCAACAAGATGGCAGTCATTCTTTCTTCAATGGATGGATGCATGGATAGATTTGATGGCTTCACAAGCTGGCGATCGCTTCTCTCTTGTGAAGATTCGATGATCGAAAATGGAGATCTGACACGATGGTGGTCGCTTCTCTCATGTGGGATCGAATGATGGAGTTGATGGTGGATTGAAGATCGTCATTCAAAGGTGTGAAAGCCTTTGTGATGAGATCACAAATCTAGACCTTAGTAAATCCACACAAAGGACATAGATTTAAACATTTACTAAGTGAAAAAATCCATCTAACTTAGATAAACAAAACAAAACCTAAGATTTAGAGAAAATTCTCTTTATGTTCCAAAAATTTGTGTACAGATAATTACAATGAAAGGAAAAGTGAGTTTATATAGGCTCAATTTACAACTAATCAAATAAATCAACATAAATACAAAAATCAATTTAAATAATTGTAAAATCAATTAATAAATAATTTTGGAGGATTTCATTGATATCAACATTTAGTTTGATTGGTTTTTTGTATCTAGACACCTTCTTGATATATTCATGGGTTGATTGTCTTTTAAAAGGTTCTTGGAAATTTGTGATTGATTTGCATTGAACATTTTGTTGATGAGCTATGAATATGAACCATATATTCATATTTGCATTGTTCTCTCATTCTTCAAAAAGTTTTTTCCTCAAAACCAAAATCATAAAATAAATTTGCTGTTCTTTAAAACAAATTTCGAATAAAAAAGATTTTTTTAGTTTTATAGAAATAAAATATCAGAAAAAATAAAGAAAACGTTTTTCTTAATAATTTTTTTTATGAAAGAAAACAACAGAAAAGAATGAAAACAACCTTTTTATTTTTTATATAGAATTTTATTAAATGAAAGAAATAAAGAAAAAATTTAAGGAAAACAAAGAGAACTTCTTTTTTATAATGGATTTCTAATTTTTATAAAAGAATAAATGACAATACAAAAATTATTATCCTACAAGATTTTTTTGGGAAAAGTTTATAGAAAATATATAAAAACATTTTTTTATTTTAATTTTTTTAAAGCATAATAACGAAATTAAAAAAAAGAGAACCTTAGGATTATTTTTTTTTTGTTTTTGAAAAAAAACAAAACAAAACAAAAAGAAACAAAAATGAAAATACTCACGGATAGGAATTTTCGGCTCTGATACGAGATGATATAAGATTGGGACAAAATGTTTATAATGATGGAATGATGGGAAGCAACAAGTTGGCGGTCGCTCTTTCTTGTTGTTTAATGGATGGATGCGGAGATAGATATGATTGCTTCACAAGATGGCGATCGCTTCTCTCTTGTGAGGATTTGATGGTCGAAAATGGAGATCTGACACAATGGCGGTCGCTTCTCTCGTGTGGGATCGATTGATGAAGTTGATGGTGGATCGAAGATCGCCACTCAAAGGTGTGAAAGCCTTTGTGACGAGATCACAAATCTAGACCTTAGTGAATCCACACAAATGACATAGATTTAAACGTTTACTCAGTAAAGGATTTCACCTAACTTCGATAAACAAGACAAAGCCAAAGCTTTAGAGAGAACTCTCTTTATATTCCAAAAATATGTGTACATATTTACAATAAAATGAGAAATGAGCCTATATAGGCTCAATGTACATCTAATCAAATAAACCAACATAAATGAAAAAATCAATCTAAATAATTAACAAAAATCAGTTACAGATGATATAAGATTAGGATGATGGATTGATGGGAAGCAACAAGCTGCCGGTCGCTCTTTCTTGTTGTTCAATAGATGGATGCATGGATAGATTTGATGGCTTCACAAGCTGGCGATCACCTCTCTCTTGTGAAGATTTGATCATCGAAGATGGAGATCTGAGACGATGGCGGCCGCTTCTCTCGTGTGGGATCGAACGATGGAGTTGATGGTGGATCAAAGATCGCCACTCAAAGGTGTAAAAGCCTTTATGATGAGGTCACAAATCTAGACCTTAGCGAATCCACACAAATATTATAGATTTAAACTTTTACTAAGTAAAGAAAAATGAGGTTAATGCAAAATAAACCATCAACTCAACTAAACCATGCAAAATAACCCTCCAACACAATTTTTTGCAAATTTACCCTTCGAAAGTAGCAGGATGTAGAGAAAATAGCATAAAAGTCAAAAATAAAATTAAAAAAACAAACCCTAATTTCGGTTTCGATTTTCATAGGCGCAAGAGATCATTTTTTTTATTTATTGGGCACATATGAGTAATTTTATTTAGTTCAGAATCAAATACAGTCTATTAAAGAAATCAAAGTAGTTTACTATTGAATGTTTCCTTTGATGATTGGTTACATGCCTATTATAATATCAATATATTGCGAGTTTAATAATTTTTTATAATTTTTGTGTCATTTTCTGATAGTAAAAACATAGTGGTGGGTTATATTGCACGATTAAATTGAATATTTCAAAAAATTGTGTACATATAATTACAATAAAAGGAAAAGTAAGCTTATATAAGCTGAATATACAAGTAATCAAATAAATCAACATAAATGCAAAAATTAATTTAAATAATTGTAAAATCAATTAATAAATAGATTTGGAGATTTGATTGATATCAACATTTAGTTTGATTGGTTCTTTGTATCTAGACACCTTCTTGATATATCCATGGTTTGATTGTCTCTTAGAAATTTCTGATTAATTTGCATTGAACATTTTGTTGATGAACTATAAATATGAACCATATTTTCATATTTGCATCAACTTACCATCTGGTGGATGCGAGAAAAAAGGATCCTTTGTAGCACAATGTGTTTAACACTTTCGTATCATGTACTCGACCAGGCACTCCAACGTACGCATATATGAATTTCATCTCAAAATACATATAGCAAGTACGTTCATTGTTGGAATCCCTTTCCGACCTCTAAATGCATTCTCATTGTGAGATGGAAGACAAACCGGCGCATGAGTACCATCAAGTGCACCAATACAATTCCTAAAATACGGCCAATAGCGTCGATCATTCATTAAAGTAGGACTAACTATTGTAAATTCACCTCTGCTTGGTTTCAAATTGTCTGCTGCAAGCTTCAAAAGAGCATTCAAAACCTCACCTAACTTTCTTTTCATCGTATCAAGAATGTTGATATTTCTCGGCCAAAACCCACATAGAAAAATCTTGTGCAACCATCTTAACAAACATTGCCACACTTTCTTCAAAAAAGATATGAGAGGGTTCCTTTAACTCGTATTTCTCTGATAGCTTTTGACATAAGCGTGTAAATGTACCTTGATTCATGCGTAAAATGTCATAACATTCTTTCTCAGCTTTCTTGGATTTCACCAATAAATTTTGCACACGATGCCATCCTACACCTTGCTCTACCCTCTTTATCTGCCTATCATTGTTCACATTCATATGAATGACTCCATAAACTTGTTTTACATCAGCATGAATATTGTTTTCATTCTCTAAAATTATATTCGTGTCATCATCTTCCAAAAAAATAATCTGAATGAATCTTGCAAATATTTACAATAAAACACAAAACTCATATATTAAAAACCAAAATGTTATACAGAAATGTTCACAACATAACGAGTCACAGAAGAAGATAATCTGATCAACGAGTCACAAAAAAAGGTAATCTGATCAAATCATAATGAGTCACAAAAAAAGATGATCTGATCAAAGCATAACGAGTCACAGAAAAATATAATTTGTTCAGCTACAACATGTTTTATCCATCATCCATCTTAATTATCCCTGTCTTGACCGGCTGAAAACTCCATGTATAGAACCTTGTTTTCTTCCTCTTCATAGCCTAGGAACATTTGCCGGTTAGTGACACAAGCTTGGACATGCAAAATCTATGCTTTGTATAATGGAGACCACATCCTCACACTAGAGAGTGAATGTAAAACACTCTTAGCTTGTGACTGGCTAGAACTATAGTCTGGATGCTGTTCCAACAACCTATTCTTCTGAGAGAGAATCTCGTCTTGTGACTCACTGATGTTCCTAATTGCATCTGCTACCTCATATGCTGCCCGTCGTTTCTTATTAGCATGGTTGGGTCTATGGTAAGATGAGGGAACATCAGTAGGTGGAGGAGATATTTCAGACTCATTGTGTGGATGACTAATTTTCTAGACTCAGATGCAACATCACAATCATTTATATGTTCATTGGGCATTCTGGAGTTTAAGAACTATTCCCCTTGCTGAGCACTCCAACCTTCCGCTCCAGTTACATGAACAACCACATATAGTATTTCCATTAAATTCATGTTTGGCAATAGTTTGCCCTCAACCGCTTGAGCTCTAGGCCACTCCTGATAAAAGAAGAACGTAAAATTACAATTGTATCAAACTAGTGATTACAAACAACAAGTATAAACAACAAGTATAAACCAAGTACCTTCTTTCGTTCTTTCGACCAATCTATGCTCATTTCCAAGGCTCCCCTTGAGTCATAACCAAGACTGGTTCTGTTGTGTGTCAACCTTTTGAAAGTTGCATACTGCTTAACACAAATGTTGTACTTGTTTCTGAATTTTGTCCAGTTATGTTTAATGCCATAAACTTCATGGAACTGATCTATAATGGATTTCTTTCCTGCATCATTTATCCCTTATTTTCTCGCATTTTCCTTATTTTTCTCTTCTATTCTAAGTTGAAGATACAAACGGTTTCTTCATCACTCCATATATAAGTCTATTACTCCAAACAATATACACATAAGACATTTAACAGTATATTCTAAGTATAAGTTTTAATGGATTTATGAATACTCACATCTTTAGCACCAGTTGTCGACGACATCTTTTTGCTTTTGAAAATGAAACTTGGACACAAATAAAAGCTAGAATCTTAGAACAACAACTAAAGGACTGTTTTGGAACAACCTACCTGATTTAATACTATAGAATAATTAGTATCACATGGACTCATCATAAATCATACATTTTTTTACAAGCAACTTTTGAAACATATCAGATTTGAGTTTTCAGAGAAATGGACAAACATGGAGGTCAAGAAAAGTTTCCAGTAAATCATAAGTCCCTCGCGGATAGAAAAAAATGTATGAAAAGTTTATGAGGTCAAGAAAAGTTTCCAGTAAATCATAAGTCCCTCGCGGACAAACATGGAGGTCAAGAAAAGTTTCCAATAAATGTATGATAAATCACATGCACTCTGATAAATCATAAGAAAGTTTCCAGTAATAACACTAACACCAACATACCTGTTTTAATACTTTAAAATATTTCTCTCAGATAATCACATGCACTCTTAGAGAATCAGTCTTATATACTTCCAGTTTATATATAAGAACAAGTTTACCAAAGAACAAAACAGAAAACAGAAAAATATTTGCAGGATTCAATCAGATTTTTTTGGAAGATGATGACACGGATATAATTTCAGAGGATGAAAACAATATTCATGTTGATGTAGAACAATTTTATGGAGTCATTGATATGGATGTGAACAATGATAGGCAAATAGAGAGGGTAGAGCAATATCTAGGATGGCGTCATGTGCATAATTTATTAGTGAAATCCAAGAATCTGAGAAAGAATGTTATGACATTTTACGCATGAATCAAACTTCATTTACACGCTTATGTCAAAAGCTATCAGAGAAAAACGAGTTAAAGGGATCCTCTCATATCTTTCTTGAAGAAAGTGTGGCAATGTTTGTTGAGGTGGTTGCACAAGTTTTTATGCGGGTTTTGGCCGAGAAATATCAACATTCTCTTGATACAGTGAAAAGAAAGTTGGATGAGGTTTTGATTGCTCTTTTGAAGCTTTCAGCGGACAATTTGAAACCGAGCAGAGGTGAATTTACAAGAGTTAGTCCTACTTTGATGAATGATTGACGCTATGGGCCGTATTTTAGGAAATGTATTGGTGCATTTGATGGTACTCATATGCCGGTTCGTCTTCCATCTCACAATGGGGATGCATTTAAAGATCGAAAAGGGATTCCAACAATGAACGTACTTGTTATATGTATTTTGAAATGAAATTCATATATGCGTACGTTGGAGTGCATGGTCGAGCACATGATATGAAAGTGTTAACACATTGTGCTACAAAGGATCTTTTTTTCCCGCATCCACCAGATGGTAAGTATTACCTTGTTGATTCAGAATATTCAACTAGGATTGCTTATCTAGGACCTCATCGTAGAACCCGATACCATCTTTATCTGTTTGCTAGAGGAGGACCACCAACAAGCGCTAGATAACTGTTTAACCGCAAGCATTAAGGTTTGAGATCATTGATAGAGAGGACGTTGGAGTGTGGAAGGCAGAATGGAGGATTTTCGACCGTGAGCACCCTAAATATGAGTTGAGACATTGGATAAAGATTGTGACAGAGACTATAGCACTTCACAATTTTATTAGGGATTCACATAATGTAGGTTTGCTTTCATATATCCAAATGACTCATTATATTATTTATCATGAGATTATAAGTTCAAACTTATGGTATACCGTTTTCATACGGAAATTTTTTATTATGACTCAGTATACATTGTCCATTTTCTTTTTTAATATTTAGGACTATATAATTTACTCTGGATTTATAAATCAAAATTTAGGGTATACCATATTGTTCATTTGTTTTTGGACGGGGGTTATAAATATGAAAATATGGTACATTGTTATTATAAATAAATGTCACATAACACACTAAGCTAATAGTTTAGGTACTTATGAAACTATTGAATTTTATTACTTATTATTTTTCAGAGTATATATTTAAAATTTTATTATATTTTCGAAACATGCCATATTTATAAATTACGCTGAAGAATTAGAGTAACACCATTGAGCTTATAAAATGTTGATTTTTTAAATATATATATATATATATATATATATATATATATTGGTCGTGATTGATATCATATTTTAAATATAGGTAAAATAATTTTTTTGTGTTTAATTTAATTCAGTGTGGAGTGATTTTGTGTGATTTGAGAAATTCAGTGTTATTGGAACATGTATTTTTAAAATCAGTGTTATTGGACTACTGATTTTAACAAACACCATCAAATTCAGTGTTATTGGAAATATTTTAATTATTTGGTCCTAAGTGATTTTAGAGTGTTTTGGTTGATTTTTTTTTTAACAATCACACATTAATTAGATCAAGTCATTCCAGTAAAACTGGGTGCCCAGAAATGTGGATAGTTGTTTACATAACCGAATTCTAAAGATCTAATGTGTGTCGAACGAGCCTGACAGTCCGCCCTTGTGTTTGTCTCCCGTCGAATGTATATCAGAGAGAAAGAGGGAAATCGTTCTTTAAGCTCACCGAACGCATCTAACAGAATATCAAAAGCTGGCCAATCTAGCGGGGCTTGTATAAAGCTCAGCAGCTCCATATTTAGCTCATGGAGAGTTTTCATTGCCTTAAGGAGAGCCTCAAACTCCGAGTGGAGGGGGGAGAGGCTCCGTCGGGTACCTTGACCACCAAGAAGTATAACCTGATTTATGTGATAATAAATCCAACCCAGTCCCGAAGTACTATCAGAACAGGTCCACAAACCATTCACCTGACAATACATAAATGTCTCCTCAGGAACCCGAACAAGTGCATGCGGTTGTTCAGAGATTTCCAAAAGTTGGGCCCCTTTCCAAGCCGAGCATTCTTGCTCCACCAGTTTTATGATTTCTGGAGTATCAAATTATGTACCCCGAAAAACCTTATTATTCCTTGATTTCCAAATAAACCAAAGTATCCATGGAAAATTGTCTTTGTTATCTAACCAACTTGGATCATTGGCATTAGTTGGTGGAAGACGCCAAAATAAATAATCCATATTTGCATAGATTGAGCAACCCGGGAACGAGTTATCATCCATTGAAAAGTTGGCCAATTCCCAAATTTTAAGCGTCCACGAACATTCAAATAAGGCATGATTGATCGTCTCCTCCGTCTGCCCACATCTTGGACAACACGTATCAAAATATACTCTTCGCTCTCGCAGTCAGGTCAAGACTGCCATGGAACCAGGTAGCATTTGCCATAAACATATATATTTGATTTTAGTAGGACAATATAGCTGCCAGACATGAGCCTGTAAAACTGTAACACTTGGCTCCTGAATATATGGAATATCCACTATATAACTCTTCGAAAGAGCCAACCCATTACCCAACTTAGCTGTGTAATTACCGGACTTTGTAAAATTCCATAAGATCTTATCTTATCCTGACGGATCTGCGGCCTAATAACTATGCCTCGTATTAACTGGATATCCTCGGGGTCCATTAAGTGATGTAATAGCGGAATATTTCAATCATTGTCATCCTGGGTTTTTAGTTGATGAACTAATAAATCCAGGTAGTACTCCGCACCCGGACCACGGACCGGACGGGGTGTGTCATCTGGGAGCCGCGGATCTCCCCATACCGAAATTGAGCACCCGTCACCTACCCGATACCGAATCCCTTGTAAGAGAACATCTCGTGCTGAAACGATACTGCTCCAGCCATAGGATGGAGAATAAGCCTTATTAGCATGGAGAGGACTCATATTCCGATAATAACTGCCTTTAAGGACACGTGCCACCAAAGAATCTGGAAATTGGTGAAGATGCAAAGTTGTTTTACCAATAAAGTCAAGTTAACGTGTTCTAAAGAAGGGAAACCAAGTCCGCCTTCGTTTTTTGAAAGACACAATTTGTCCCATGCAATCCAATGAATACCACGATTAGTTCCATTGGAATTCCACCAAAAATTGGAAATACCACTATTAACATAGAAGTTAACGAATGGGAAAGTTTAAAGCATGACATAACATGATTAGGCAATGCAAAAGCCACATATTGGATCATAATCTCTTACCTCCTTTGGATAAAAGTTTAGAGGACCATCCATTAACCCAACTCTGAAGTTTCTCATTTACAAAATTAAAGACTTTCGCCTTTGAACCTCTTAGACTTTCCGGGATTCCGAGATAATTATTCATCCCTCCGTCCTTATGGATACCTGTCATACGTTTCATGGACTGCCGCACGTCATCTAGAACTTATGACCAAATATTATAGATGACTTGTTAAAATTTATAACTTGTCCGGAAGCTTTTTCATATGCTCCTAAAAGTTCCAGTATACCAGCACATTCTTTTGGAGTCGCCTTGCAAAAGAAAAGACTGTCATGTGCAAATAACAGATGAGAAATCGCTTGACTGCCTCTAGCTATTTTAGGCCCTGTGAGGGTTTAACTATTTCATGTTGCTTGAGGTTAGCAATTAAGGCTTATGTACACAGAATAAACAGATAAAGAGACAGTGGATCCCTTTGTCGTAACCCTCTCGCAGGCAAGATCAAACCTTTTGGATCACCATTGAGCAAAACCTGAAAGGAAATTGACCTCACACACCACATGATTTGTACACATGTTCCGTGAAACCTAACCGAAAGAGTACCGCTTCCAAAAAATCTCATTCAATCTGATCATAAGCTTTACTCATATCGGTTTTGATCGCCATAAATTCCTTCTGACATGCCTGGTTTGTCCTGAGCCCATGAAACATTTCTTGTGCTATAAGAATATTGTCCGTTATCAACCGCCCCGAAACAAACGCCGACTGCGTTTCAGAGACCAGTTTTGGCAATATGTCCTTCAATCGTAAGCATAAAACTTTCGAGATAATTTTATAACTCACATTACACAGACTTAGGCCTGGGCTTAAAATCCGCACCCGAAACCCGAACCCGAAACCGACCCGAAAAAGGGGTTCGGTTTGTTTTTTGTCTATTAACCGATCGGTTAAGGTTTCTCAGACCATCGGATATTCGAACCCGATCGGTTATTATCCGAGACCCGAAGAACACCCGAAGCCATCTGATCCATCATTATGTCTCTCACCGATAACCTCGAGGTCCTCGACAACTTTCTCTCATCCACCGATCTTTACAACCACTCACATCTCTCGAGCCTAGGTCACACTGATGCTTACCGTTTCAGCTCCCTTCTGCACAATCGAGACAACCTTTTGTCGAAATCCCCCATATATTCCCCAATCTTGCAAACTGGAAATCGAAGTGTCTCAGTCTCATTCCGATTCTCGATTTCGATTTACATCGTCTTATCCTCCGCCTGAGATTTCTCGGTGTCATTCACAGGTAATTGTTATTGTTCTTCAATCCTAGTGTTCTGTAGTTTTATTTTTTATCTTTAGTGTAGAATATATATACGTAATATCTATATGCTGCATGTTGATTGTTATATAGGTAGAGTGACTAGAGTTTGTAGATTCTATAAACCAACTCACCACTGATTGATGATTGATTACATTTGTTGTAGAAGATTGGTGAATGATGAATTTTTGACTATTTGCAGATGGATTCATCATCAACCAATCATGATATTCTTGACAATGAAGATGTTGCGGATGATAGAGACAAAAGAAAACAAAGTAATGCGAATGAAGATGGTCCAGAGGGAAGCAATGCTAAGGCACCGAGGACACTTCCCACAAGGTCTAATGTCTGGCCTCAGTTCACCAAAATGGAGAATAATCGTGACAGATGTGTGTTTTACCACTGCAAAAAGGATTTCTCATGTCCAACGAGGTCAGGAACCACAAATTTGAGGAATCATCTCCAAATCTGCAAGCCTTTCAAGGTATGGGAAGATAGCCAAAATCCTACAGAGAACCACAAGATCATCAACAGCACAAATGGACATGCACAGAGTGCTAAAATAACGGAGGCTGTTTTCAGAGAAGCAGTCATTCAAATGCTTATTCTTGGGGAGTTGCCATTGTCTTTTGTTGAAAGCATTGCATTTCGTTACTTTTCCAACAAGGTTAGTATTTTTTTCTTCTAATTTTGTTTCATTTCAAGCAAAAAGATTTGAAATTTTAAACATGTTTCTAATAGCTTTTGTCTACTTCTTATACTTGAAGCTAAATCTCCCCAGACCTCAGTCAAGAAGGACAGCCACGCGAGAGATTGCTAAGATGTCTGTGGATAGGAAGGAGACTCTGAGACAGTGGTTTGTAGCTAACAAGCAAAGAGTTTCACTCACTACAGATATTTGGACTTCACAAGTCACAGGTAATTCCTTGTTTGATTGTTTCCATAAATTCATATATATAATTTGTTTCATAATTCTGATTTACTTGTAAATTAATCTTTGTATGTGCAAATTATATGGTTATAACATGACACTACGTTGACAAATGGTGGAGGTTGAAGAAGCTCATCTTTTCAAATCTGTCACTGGTCATACAGGCAAGACTATCTCCAAGACACTTATAGACTGCCTAGCTGAATGGGGGATAGAAAAAGTATTTTGTGTGACTGTAGACAATGCCACAACAAATACAAATGCTTTGAGTAAGTTCCATTCTAAGTTTGGTTTGCTATCAGATGATCCTTTTGTGCTTGATGGAAATTATATAAACATGATATGTGTTGGCCATATCCTTAACTTAATAGTTAAGGATGGATTAGCTGATATAGACAGTAGTATAGCTGCAATCAGGAATGCCATTTCGTATGTTAGGTCTGGAACAAAGAGGAGAGAGTCTTTTGAACAGAAGGTTGGGGTAAATAGATTCTCTAGGGGTAGTTTGCCACTAGATGTGAAAACTAGATGGAACTCAACATTTTTTATGTTGAAAAAAGGCTATTTCTTTTAAAGATGGGTTTGATAGGATGGAGTCCGAAGATATATTGTACAATGATCACTTCTTAGAGCTTGAAAAAGATAAAAAAAAAAAGTAGGTTCTCCTAGTTTAAGTGATTGGCGTGGTGTTGAGAGGTTGGTTAATTTCCTTGGCATGTTCTACCAATCCACCTTAGTAGTATCAGGTTCTACTACTTTGAATTCATACAAATGCTATGGTGAGATTGTGAACATTGCATCAAAGCTGAAAGGGTTTAGTACTGGTCTAGATAGTGGCGTCACTATTAAAGCTAAGGAAATGCTAGAGAAATCATAAAAGTATTGGGATGGATTGAATAACATCAACATGATGTTGGTTGTTGTTA
>OVAP01003980.1:3080-15469 GCA_900406295.1 Aurinia saxatilis | reverse complement strand
TATCATAATTTTTCGTTTCCATTAGGAACAAGATCTCAGGGAAATGCACTCGGCGCAATTCCTTAAGGCGATTAATTGTCAAGGTGGTTCCCACACCTTGACAATTCCAGCTAAGAATAGCTATTGTTCTCTCGGCGGATCAACTGGATCCACCCTTGATTGAGCTCGTTTTGTACACTTGGCTGAGCTATCGCCAACTTCTGCGGCCTTTCTTTTCGTTGAAATAGATGTTTTAGAGGAAGAACGTGTAGTATTAGATGCTACAGCTTTTCCTTTTGGCTGGGAACTTTTCTTTCGAACTGAAGCTACTCTTCTCGATGAAGAGGCCCCTGAGGAAGGGATCTCAGAAGATCCCATACGAAAGTCTCCTGGAATCAATGGGAGAGTATTAATGACACCTTGTGAAGTTTGTTTTTCCATTTCTCTGGCCTTGTGCATTTCAAGGCTCATCTTTAAAGCTTCTTCAAGAATATCATCTGAAATCCCATGCTTTTCTATCGCATCAGTTAGTAGCTTATGTGCCTTACTCTGACTTATCTCCTTATAGTGTGTATCTTTCTGTATCTCTGAGAACCCTGGTGGCTTGGATGGTGGTATGTTTTGAGACTCGCCTCTCACTGAATTTGTTTCCAAAGCTAAAGAGGTCCTCCTCAGGATACCATGGGCGTTGGTNGGTCCTCCTCAGGATACCATGGGCGTTGGTCACTTCCTCTACTTGCTTCTGTACCCTCCATTCTCTCAATTTCCTGTCCTTGTCCCCATTTCCTAGGATATACTGCCTCATCTGATCAACCTCATAACCCGAAAATAGACGTTCACCAGAGGAGTTGACAGCTAAAATCTGGTCAGCAGAGAGAATACCAAAAAGTGGGTCTCCAGGTTTGAGCAGAGGAGGAATTACTTCCTCCACACGTTTCATGTTAAGTGGGTTCCAAGGGCACCTAACTTTATCATGTGTCAGTCGGTTACATTGATGACAACGCTTCTTGATTTTCTCATAGACATAAGTGACATATTGAGTAGAGCCATTATCCAAGAGGACACTCTTCTCAAATCTGAGTGGATGCAGAACATCGAACAGAACACGGACTCGAACAAAGGTTCGACTCTGAGGTTTAGAGAGATCAAAATCTTTACCAATAATTTCCCCAACGACACTGGCAATTCTCTCAATAGCTTCTTCCGTATAATGATTCACCGGGATATTACCAATCTGGATCCACACTGGTAACAGACCAAGATAGTCATCGGGAGGATCCTCTGTCCATCGTTATATGGTAGCACACCATTCATCCGGAGTCCACACTCCCACCTTTAACACTTGCAAAAGATCTTCCTCATTCTGGAAAAAGAATTGAAAGCGATCCTTTGATAACGCTACACCCCGGACACGTGAAACAAGTCCCCACTTTCTCGGTAGATCCCATATGGCACTCGAGATCCTTAAGTTCGCTGGATTAAGAAGTCTACCCATAAGGCTGTTCTGATTATTGGCTTTAGAACAGAGTCCTGGCGAGCCTGACAGGACGAGGGGTTCATCCTCTTCTTGTGCCAGAGACATCGCTTTCATAGCTTGATCAATCGAATGAGTCAAGCGAGATGAAGTCATACTAAAAGAGGAGAACGGCTGCTTGAGAAAGAAAGAACCCTAGGAAAACCTCGTGAAGAAACACAGAAAAGCAAATCAATCCCGAGATTTGGAGTAGAAAAGTGGAAAAGTTAAGGAAAGCTGGGAGTAAATTCGGAGGACAAATGGAAATCCCTGATGATTAGCTCCAAATTCAAAAAGGGGAAACCCTCTTATTGAAATAGAGAGTTCTGAGCCCAAAGAAAGTGAAAAAATGATCCAACATGGTCATTTATATCTCTTTTAGTTAGCCAAAACATGTGGGCCATTATATTTGGCTACATTACCAATTATAAGTTTAACATAGCATATTCCGCAAATTCACTTTTCTTTTATTTTTGTGGGCCGAATATTCATTGAACGGGAGAAGTTACAAATTAAAGTTGTATCCGATAAGCCCATACAAAAGATTAAACAAGTAAATAAAACTGCAAAGGGCTACGTGTCGACATCTCCACTAGAAACATCATCTTCTCAAAAAATCCTTGCTGACATCTTCACCGTCAAACTTCTCTGTTTCACCCTCTGTTGATCGCCGAAAAAGATCCATGAACCATCTTCAGTTGTGCCTTAGTTAACTAAAACGGATCTTTAGAGAATATACACAAATTGATAAAATCCATAATTCTTCATCAACCGAATTGAGTTAACTAAAAATTTGAAGCTTTGATTCGNTCACCGTCAAACTTCTCTGTTTCACCCTCTGTTGATCGCCGAAAAAGATCCACGAACCATCTTCAGTTGTGCCTTAGTTAACTAAAACGGATCTTTAGAGAATATACACAAATTGATAAAATCCATAAATTCTTCATCAACCGAATTGAGTTAACTAAAAATTTGAAGCTTTGATTCGGAGAGATACATGACCCTACGATTGGGTAAATAATCACTCTCAACAGAATAAATCAAGCAAAGGCGGAATAAGACTTTCTCAATCTACTGAAAAGCCTATTACAAACAGAAGGCAGAATAAAAACCAATGTACATCAGAATTTAGTTCGGGATTAGCCGGAAAAACAAAAGCCAAACAAGTTGGACTTGTACAAACAAAAGCAAACTAGAAGCCGGCATGAAGCCGGACGTTTGCTAGAGATCACGTCTGAAAGTTTTTGTCCTTAGCGAGAAGCTAGAGAGAAAATGGACGATAACACATCTTTGGCTAAACGGTTTTCAACATGAAAAAAGCCCTCCGACATATAAAATAAAGTTTATTTTTCTAAAAAGTAATAAAAAAGGTCAAGGATACAAGTTAACTATGTTACAACAAAAAGAGATCGTACGTCTTTGAGCTTGCGCTTGTTTGGTTTAGATGGTCCGAAGTGAACAGAGAGCATAACCCGAAGCCAATGAGCAAAAGGCGAATGAGACAAAAGAGACGAAAGAGAGTGAGACTGATGCTCTAGCTAAGTCTGGGAACTTGTCTGCTCCCCAATTTGATAGCCAATCATCTACACGGATTGAAGCTGAGGTTGAAGCTGAAGCCAGAAGATACGCTATCATCTACAACATCAAAACCTCAACGTATTATTAACTCATGACGTTTAGCAAAGATAATTTCAAATGCAAGGCATAACACCAGCCTAGACGCATTAAACTTAAATGAATTACTTGAGTGGTAACATCAATAACTTAACATCAGACGGAGTGAATATTAAACTATGTATGATAATCAGTAACAATTGTCTCTCACAAGGTAAAATAACCGCAGCAGATATTCTGTGACATACTCTACTACGTCAGGCATCTCGTCATCTCTTATGCTTTGGTATATTGTAGCATCTTTGGTCAATGGTCAATTGCTCTTAAAAGAAAAGATTGGTTAAGGTTACACAAAAACTGTTCTTTACGATGCAGCAAAGCGTGTCTAAAACATAACTGATGTTAAGCTTCAATCTGACAGGAACCACTTCTCTCGGTGTTTAGAGAAGACCAATCAGATTCACTAAAACATCAGGCTGAAAGTTCTAGTTAGCTTTATCGAGTAGAGTTTTCCAAGCTTTAAGTTTTTTTTAGAGATTCCAATTTTCCAGGTTACTAG
Organism: Aurinia saxatilis; assembly: GCA_900406295.1. NCBI lineage: Eukaryota > Viridiplantae > Streptophyta > Magnoliopsida > Brassicales > Brassicaceae > Aurinia > Aurinia saxatilis. The sequence goes on along the minus strand of OVAP01003980.1, from coordinate 11,804 downwards.
CATATGTGGGTGATTCAAGAGACTAGATTTCAATAATAGAGAGGCGGAAGAAACATACTTGATCAAGAGCAAATTCCAAGAAATGTCGCAGGTTATGTCGTGATCTCCGGATGCTAGTGGATAATAGGTATACAAGATCACATATCTGAAATGCGGAGTAGACAAAACCAATCACATTGGCAGCCAAACAAAACCTGCAACAAAAAAGTGCTCATAGGTAAAATCAATCTGCAGAAAACATTTACAGGAAACATAAGCAGTGTAGAAAGAAACTATAACATATCTTGGATACCTTTCACAGCTAGTCTAAAGAGAGAATATAAAACTTATGCACTATACCAGATTTAACTTTGAGCTCATATGAGAATCTAAGTGTTGTAGGTAAAAAGTTTGGACTTTTGATCATATTAACCTGGATCTCGTCCAGACAGAAAGTGAGAAAATTTACCTAAACTTATAATACTTTGAGAAAGAATCATGAGTTGAACTTCAAAACAAAGAAACCTAGGCAAGAAAGTGAGACCTGAACTCTTTGTATTTGTAGAAAGAATCACGAGCCCATCCTTTATCTCGATCAGCAACCATAAGAGAGAAAGAAACGAGGCAGGAGAGGAACGCAGAAACCCTAGATACAAGCAAAGCTTTTCTGACAAAGCTTCCCCATTTGGATTCACGTGGAGTGGAATAGCTCGGCCTCAGTTGCCTCCTAGATTCCCCGAGTTTCTGCTCTCCGTTTGTAACCCTAAAAGGAGTCTCGTTCTTCGTTGCAACCGAAGCTACCGAGGGGGTCGGGATAATTGTGTGAGGAGAAGATCCGTGGCTATCGGGGATTGAAGAGACAGTGGGCGAATCAGGAGGAGAATCAATTGTTGTTGGTGGTAATGAATGAAGTGATGATCTTGAAGACATCTCCGGCGTTGGAGATTTCCTAGATGGAGAAATTTTGTCTTGTTTTTGTTGCTTCTTCTTTTCTTCTTCGTCCATGTTCGTTGNCCGTGGCTATCGGGGATTGAAGAGACAGTGGGCGAATCAGGAGGAGAATCAATTGTTGTTGGTGGTAATGAATGAAGTGATGATCTTGAAGACATCTCCGGCGTTGGAGATTTCCTAGATGGAGAAATTTTGTCTTGTTTTTGTTGCTTCTTCTTCTCTTCTTCTTCGTCCNGAAATTTTGTCTTGTTTTTGTTGCTTCTTCTTTTCTTCTTCGTCCATGTTCGTTGATATTTTCTGGATTTTTTATTATATCTCTGCCACCCCAAGTGTTGAAGTAAACTCTCTCACTGTCTCTCTGGTCAATGACTCAATTGAGGAAGAAGACGAGACACACAAATTTTATAATATAGAAACGTTTGCAGAAAAGGCACTCAACTTGCTCCTTTCTTCGACTTTGACCCTTAATCCTGTTTTCACACATTAAACCCCAAATACTGCAACTGGTCAATGTGTTTGTGTTCACTGTTCACTATCAAATTCTTTAAACGAGTATTTTTGAGACTTTCACCAAAANCTTCGACTTTGACCCTTAATCCTGTTTTCACACATTAAACCCCAAATACTGCAACTGGTCAAATGTGTTTGTGTTCACTGTTCACTGTTCACTATCAAATTCTTTAAACGAGTATTTTTAAGACTTTCACCAAATATCTGATAATTGCATATCAAATGACAAAAGGTTTCAAGATTAAACTAATAACACTTCTGTTGGTCAAAGTTACATATAATTAAATACTACAAAAACTCTTCTGCAAAGGTTTTAAGATTTAAATTAGTAAAACTTCAGCTGAAAAGTTATATATAAGATACAACACTATAAACACTCTTCGTATACCATTACCACCGACTTGGGAGTTTCGGTATATGAGAGCTTCTGTGANATCTGATAATTGCATATCAAATGACAAAAGGTTTCAAGATTAAACTAATAACACTTCTGTTGGTCAAAGTTACATATAATTAAATACTACAAAAACTCTTCTGCAAAGGTTTTAAGATTTAAATTAGTAAAACTTCAGCTGAAAAGTTATATATAAGATACAACACTATAAACACTCTTTGTATACCATTACCACCGACTTGGGAGTTTCGGTATATGAGAGCTTCTGCAATGAGAGAGGGTCATGCTGCTCTTAAGAAGAACTCCATGGCTTCCTTGTACCGATCCATGACAACGTTGTGGAGCAGATGAACAGGTTCAAGGAGATTTGGGTAGCCACCCAAAATGTCACAATTCAAAGGAGGAGTGTCCTCATCTTTTGACCAAGCGTGCTGAGCTACTGATAGACCGCTCAAACAGTAACATGTGTGGTAGAAGTCACGGGGTTTCCTCGGCTTGTCCCTGAATCCACCATCAGGTATCTGACGATTGACCCCAGAAAAATTAGAGGAGAAAAAGAACATATATATTTATGTGTTCTAACTTCTAAAAAGGAAAACTCGACTGGCTGATTTATTACGGTGTTAAAGCAACTAAGAACAGACCTTAGAGCACAAGAGTACATATCTATGCAAGCCGAGGCTATTAAAATAAGGTTGCAACCTCCTGTTAATGTACGTAGATGTATGGACCCGGTGACCATTTCCTGAACCTGCAAACACAAGCTAACTAAATTTCAGTCGTGTTAGGATTATTCAAAGCATTGATGGTATGAGAATTTAAGCGCATTACCTTCAGAATCTTCGTTATCCTCATCCGAATCATCATCATCACTGTCCTCCAGATCATCTTCATCATGATCATGGTCCTCGTCATCTGTCCTTTGTGATGTATGTGATGATCCATGAAGTACCTGATCATGTGCTGAATATAATCTTTGTAATAGAACACAAGGGGCTGCCTGTTTAAAATGTAGCAAAAGAAAGGAAAAAAAATTATAACGAAGGTTATGAGTATAGGAGAACTTGGAGTGTAGAACCTACAATCTGAGAACAATTTAAGATTAAAAGGAATTCAAAGAGAACTAGAAGATTGACCTGCCAAAAAGTGTAACACCCATCGACCAATTTGTTCGTCCTACCTTGAAATCCCATTTCTACTCCTTGTCGATGTACAACCCAATTCTAGAATCATAAGAAATTAATTTGTAAGATAGATATCTCTATCAAGGAAAAGAAAAAGAATTCCATAAATCATCTCAAAACAATGTTCTAAACAATGTTCTATGTTACCATTAAAGCTTCCAAATTCAAACGATTGACCTCATCGATTAGAATCATAGTAGCCAAGCCACAGTAGGTGTACCTAAACACCAGATTACGTGGTAATAAGCGAACCATAGGTAACAACATCAACTATTCAGGAAATCAATTATACTTAACCATGAATAACCACATCATCAAGGAACTGAGAAGTAAATTTCAGTTAAGATCAAAGCTACAACGTAACGGAAGTAAGTAGGAGACCATACCCACCGTGTGCTTCAGAGTCAGGTTCCCCTCCAATGCCACCTTCATAAGTTTGGCAACTGCTCAAAATGAAAGTGAGTTATAAGAGCTTTGCACGGGATATCCATAAATTAACAAAAGCTCAGGTTTATATTATTAGATAAATGTAGTACAAAAACAGACCTCAAGATGTAATCTCCTAGGCCTTGGGTGAGTTCATCATCCAAAATGTTCAGGATCCTTGCAACCTTTAGAAGAAAAGTCAAACTTACCAGGGAGAAAACTAAGCATAGATTGAAATACTTTTAAGTCTCTGTACGAGTATCTGGTGGGCGAAAGTGTGCAAATAATTACAACATTAACCATGTCCAAAAATGACGCTCAAGCCAAGAAACTGGATGAAAAATAGCAATATGGATGGTCCTAAGTTTGTTGGTATCATTTAGCCTAGAGATTATTGGGTCCGTGGAAAGAGAAAACATTAGGCTGAAAGCTGGTAAAACTCACTGAAATCGCAGTGTAGCACGCTCGAACATCCATTTCTCCCATACCATGCATCCTAACGTTCGGTGACAGAGTAGGTCAGAATTTGGTGCCAAGACTAGACGTCAACAAATTGTATGAAATCGAAAAAGAGGCAAAAAAGAAAACTGAAAAACCAATATGCACAAAGAATGTGCTGCCTAAAAAGAAATGCAAGACGAAAGAGTATCAAACCTGAAACCTCCACTACTATCCTTCATTCGTCTTAAAAAACAAGACATTTTTTCTCTGAAAAATAATGAGTCACATGTAAGTATTCGATAGGAAGCACCAAGTTGTCTCTAATTGAAAAAATACTTATAACCATAAGAAAAGAAGAATCAACACCTATTAATTGAAGAAAGGGCTTTGTCACCTCCTAAAGTAACAAGTGTATTAACTGCCGCGTAAGTCGTTGCAAGATGTGGAAGCTGGAAAGAAAAGATCTCCATTACTAATTTATCGGCAATGTTAAGCAGATTTACAACCAAACAATGAGAGAATGCATCAAAACATTAAGCACACTAGCAGAATAAAACGATCTCATCTCCATTTTAAGTTCAAATTATATGAAATTTTATGATTGATAGTGATCCACACATTCAAGAAACAGACATATACTTACTTGGCCAGGACCACCACCATATCCACCATCAGAGCCCTGAACAAGCAACATGTGAAAGCAAATTAAGTATCAAATGAAAAAAATTCTTGTTAACTATCTTGCCTAAGACAATCCTGCAAACTAAGCCAATATTGAACTTAAAAGACGAGAAAACAAAAAGAACGGATGAGCAAAACCAAAGACATTCCAAGAACACCTAACCTGGCAGCGTCCAAGAAAGTCTATGGCATTGTTCTCTAAGTCATCATCCACATAGTCCCCAAGCAAAGCAATTGAATGAATAATCCAGTAGCAAAGCCAAGGTCGACTGTCCAGAATCCAAAAGCCAAAATCCAAGTTAATTTACAAACTCTTAAACATGTGAATATGTACACAGTGACTGGCTAAGTGAACAAAAGCAACTTCTGAACAATCACGAAATCTGAAAAAATAAACAAGGAGAAGGAACGTACTTAGCATCTAAGGACGAAAACGACGGACCTAGCTGCCTTAAGCCTTTCATCAAATAATCCAACTGCTTATCTCGCTGAATCTCCACTCTAAAACAACAACATACATCAGTAGGATTCATCAGGCTATGAGGAAAACTAGCAAAAACCATATCAAAATTTACAGGAATTTCTGGGAAGCAATGTCGCTAGCGTCGAAGTAACTGTAGATCTCGAACACATCGTTCTCCACCAGAAACTGCTCCCTCTGGCTCACGGTTATGCTCGAAAGCTCTTCCATCACTCCGTCGCTTTGATTCGCTTTCTCCGTCCCCGAGTCCGAGTCAGCTTCGCCGATTGAGGTTCGAAACCTATCACGCCAATCCCTCGAGTATACAGTATGTCAATTTGGTTTCGGTTTACCACCGGTTCGATTTGATTTTAAATTTAGATACCGGTTCAGATACAATTATCAGCCTCCGGACTTTCTGACCTGTCACCCCCATGAACCCACTTCTCCACCACCACCAAAAGGTCCAAAACAACCTCGAACCGATATNTACCGGTTCAGATACAATTATCAGCCTCCGGACTTTCTGACCTGTCACCCCCCATGAACCCACTTCTCCACCACCACCAAAAGGTCCAAAACAACCTCGAACCGATATTATTAAAACTATTAATTTGCTGAATTTAGAAAAGAAAAACTTGCAGAATGACCCCTATATTTTCAATATCGTATAATACTCCCCGAACCCTGATAATTCAATTTTATTATGCGGTTTATTTGTAAAAGAAAAGCTCAGAATAGAAGTTGAGGGTTTCTTTTGAGATTTTGTAAGAATCTGGGTCTTTCTTGGAATAAAAGAAAAGTATTTACTAATGGAATATTAATAGCGTAGAAACGGCAAAAAAAGGTCATTAATAGCCTCTCTCAACTCTGCAAGACTGCAAGTTATTAAAATTTTCAAAATTGCTTTTCCGTTTTTGGTTTCACCCAACTGCTGGATACTGCTGCAAGCCCGAAGATATAGAGCGAGATATGGGAGCAGATNTTCTTTTGAGATTTTGTAAGAATCTGGGTCTTTCTTGGAATAAAAGAAAAGTATTTACTAATGGAATATTAATAGCGTAGAAACGGCAAAAAAAAGGTCATTAATACCCTCTCTCAGCTCTGCAAGACTGCAAGTTATTAAAATTTTCAAAATTGCTTTTCCGTTTTTGGTTTCACCCAACTGCTGGATACTGCTGCAACCCCGAAGATATAGAGCTAGATATGGGAGCAGATATGGGAGCATATTGCAGTGAAACCCTAAGTCTACCAGATTACTCCGCCGGCGCTCCGATGAACGAACTACGTTTTAGTAAACATGTCTTCGACAACGTTCATGGAAACATCTATCTCGATCCTGTAATTCTTCCTTTCCTTTCTTCGTTTTCCGTTTCCGTCCTTCCTTCATTGTTCCGCTCCGCTTTATGGAGGCCGAATTGCTCTGTAACTGTTTTCCCAGAGATCTTCTGTGAAATTTCGCTCGCCTGGGAAATCGCCGTGGTTTATCAAGTTCATAGTCATACCAATTGATGTTTACCGCAAGATTTAACAACTAGTTTAAGAAATGTATGGCTGAGTTTTAGGTCGCGAACCACAAAAACCTACTGGTGGAATTTTGTTTTGGATTTTTCTGTGATGCGATTTCTCTGCTTGAGATTCATGATGAAACTAAACCTAGCCTGCCGTTTCTTGAATCTTTGAAATCTTATCAACAACTGTAATTTTCTGGAATCTGTGCTAATAGTCCATTTTGATCTGCAGCTTTGTTTGAAATTCATTGACACTGAGCAATTTCAGAGGTAAATTGTTGGATTCTGCTCATTTCCATGTTTTATATTCCATCACTAGTTAAAACCATTGTGTTTCTGATTCTTTTATCTAATTCCTTGTGGCAGGCTTCGTGACCTAAAGCAGCTTGGTGAGTTGCCTCCCCTCTTTCTCAATAAGCAAGACAGTCTTATCTTTTTTCATCAATGAAGAAGCATTTACCTTGAGAATTGCTAGGGACACACATGGATATTTTTCCCTGAAACATAGGAAATTCTTTACTTAGGTTACTAGTGTATCTTCTTCCTTTGAGTAAATTGTTGTGCATGGTTCAGGAGTGACAAACATGGTATATCCCGGAGCTGTTCATTCTAGATTTGAGCACTCTCTCGGCGTGTATTGGCTTGCTGGCGAAACTGTTCAGAGGCTAAAAAATTTCCAGGTATAAGAATTCTTTTACAAATTTTAGTGGTACAGTCACATTTTGTAGTATTGTAATACATGCTTTGCTTTCTATAGGGAGCGGAGCTTGATATTGATAAATTTGATCTTCAGACTGTGAGACTTGCTGGTAATGACTGTTAGCTACTTAGCTTAAGGACTACACTGTACCTTGATCCAATTTCTGATGTCTGTTTGACTGTGTAGGACTTCTCCATGATATAGGCCATGGGCCTTTCAGTCATATGTTTGAGCGTGAGTTTCTCCCAAGGGTCACAAGTGGCTGTGAGTGGTATGTGGCTCTTTCTTTAAACCATGTATATTAGGCACTTCTATTATCAGATACAGAACATTTAGCGCTATCTATGCCTTAATGTCACTATTATGGTTCTTGGATTATTCTTCTCCTCAGCTATTTATATCCAGTTCTCGTATACAGGTCCCATGAGTCAATGTCGATTACCATGATTGACCACATGGTTGATTCACACCACATCGATGTTGACACTCAAATGCTGAGAAGAGTGAAGGTATAATTCAGTCGTAAAAACTGTTTTCCTTCTCTGGAATAGCCTTTTAGTATTTGACATGGGATACTGTGACAATAGTGCTGGTATTTAACAAATCTAATTGAATATTTCTTGCTTCCTTTCCCTCTCTGCTGATGATTTTCTCAAATGTTGACAGGATATGATACTAGCTAGTTCTGAATCTTCACAACTGAAAGTAAGTTACATATTAATAGGTGTTCTGTTATCTAGTCAATAAACAACTACTTATATTTTGTATATATTCTTCTTTTCTCATAATTTGCAGAGCAATGCAGAGAAACGTTTCTTGTATGACATTGTTGCTAATGGTCGAAATGGGATTGATGTGGACAAGTAATTTTATCTATTCTCTAGTTGTATACTTGTCTGTAGTTTCTTTCTTTCTCTTTTCACTCATTATGATTCTTAGACTTGCACCTTTGTCTTAGGAAGTCAACTTCTAATGTCTACAATAATATACAGGTTTGACTACCTTGTCCGCGATTCTCGAGCTTGTGGATTAGGATGCAATTTCCAGTTCCAAAGGTTTTGATTCTACTCTATAGTCATTTCATGCTTTTGCTAGTTAGAAAATTGCTGATTCTCAGAACTTTCTAGACTGACAGAGACGATGAGAGTCATGGACAATGAAATCTGCTATCGTGCCAAGGAATGTAAGTTTTTTTCCACCTGATTCTCTGTATTTGCGTTTGTTTCTTGTCACTTGTAAAACCAGGTGGATTTTGCAGATCTTAGTGTCCACAAGCTATTTGCAACTCGAGCTGATCTCCATCGAACAGTCTACACACATCCGAAAGTAAAGGTATTGTACCCTTATCATTCTCTTGGTTTCTTCAATATTCGTTCTCTTTTTCCCACTTGTTTATATCTCATTCATTTGCAGGCAATAGAGCTTATGCTTGTAGATGCCATGGTCAAAGCCAACGATTTCTTGGGGCTTTCTGCTTACATTGATGA
>OVAP01003979.1:2613-15284 GCA_900406295.1 Aurinia saxatilis | reverse complement strand
CATCGGGTGCTCACATCGGGTGGCACCCGATGCCAGGAACAAATCTTAAGTCTTGGTTCTTTCTTCATCTTTGCTTGATCATTTGCTTGTTTGCTCATTTCTTGATCCTTTATGCACCTTGTCCAAGTCCCACCATGTCCAAAATAGCCTAAGAAGTACCTAAATCATACAAATATGCTATGCAAATGCAAGAATGCAAGTCCAAGTACTAAATGCAAGTCAAAATGCACAATGTAGCCAAATGCAAGGTAAACTATCAACAAATGAGTCAAAACTAGATCAAAATGAATGTAAAACAACCATGAAAACTGTCTTAAAATGCAACATATCAGAGGTCATCAGCAAGAAAACCTTGGTGGTCTTAAGCTTAAAATTCCACCCTTCCATGGAAAGAGTGATCCAGATGCATATTTGGAGTGGAAGAAGAAGATTGAACTGGCTTTTAGTGTTCATAATGTTACTGAGCTCAATAGAGTGATAGCTGCATCAACATAAATTTCATGACTACGCTCTCAGTTGGTGGGATCAACTTGTAACTTCCAGAAGACGTAACCAAAATAATCCAGTTGAAACTTGGACATAAATGAAGGATATCATGAGGAAAAGGTTTGTTCCAAGTCATTATCACCGAGAACTACATTTGAATTTACGAAGACTCACACAAGGAAACCGATTGAGGAATATTACCAAGAGATGGAGACATTGATTCTGCGAGCTGATATCTCAGAGGAGAAAGAAGCGACGATGTCCAGATTTCTTGTGGGACTATATCGGGAGATTTAGGATAGATTGGAGACTCGGTATATGATGACATAGAGGACAGGTTACACAAGGTTGTTCTGTTTGGGAAACAAATTAAGAGAAAGAGTTCCAAGTCTATCTACAGTTCCAGCAAACCTAGCTATCAACGAGAGGAGAAACCAAGCTTTCAGAAGGAGTCTAAGCCATTTGTTAAGCCTAAAATGGAATTTCAAAATCTTAAAGGAAAGGCTAAGGAGGCTTCAAGGACTAGACATCTCAAGTGTTTCAAATGTCACGGATTAGGACATTATGCGAGCAAATGTTCGAACAAAAGGATTATGATTATAAAAGACAATGAGAAGTCGAATCTGAGGATGAGCAATCTGAACTAGAAGCATCTCAAGTAGAGATTACACAAGCAGTCCAAGGTAATGCACTTGTCTCCATGAGGAATTTGAGCATAATAGTCAAAACGGATGAACAAGAGCAAAGGGAGAATCTTTTTCATTCGAGGTGCATGGTCAAGGACAAGGTCTGCAATTTAATTATCGAGGAAGTTGCACCAGCGTTGGTAGTGAAACTATGGTCAGGATTCTTAGTTTGAAAGAAGTGAAACATCCGAGACCATGTAAGCTGCAATGGTTGAGCAATGATGGAGAAATGGCAGTAAGTACTCAAGTTTTAGTTCCATTATCTATTGGAAAGTATCATGATCAGGTCCTATGTGATGTGTTGCCAATGGAAGCTAGTCACATTCTGCTTGGAAGGCCTTGGCAATCAGATCGCAAGGTCACACATGATGGCTACACCAACCACCATATCTTTGAGTTTGAAGGCAGAAAAATCATCCTAGTTCCCTTAACTCCCCATGAGGTGTATCAAGACCAGTTGAGCATGAAAATGAGAAAGTAAGAAGCTGGTAAAGCCGCTAGTCTTCTGGTCACCAAAAATAAACCAAAGGGAAGTGAAATTCAGAAACACAGTTTGCTATTTGTCTATAAAGAGACTCTTATGAGTCTAACTAACCCTGAGCAGGTTATTCCTAGCAAATTTAAATGTTTATTGCAGAATTACAAAGATGTGTTTCCAGAGGAGAATCTAAAAGGCTTACCACCCATTAGAGGCATTGAGCATCAAATTGACTTTATTCCAAGAGCTTCTTTGCCAAACAAACCAGCCTATAGGACTAATCCCGCGGAGGCCAAGGAATTGCAGAAACAAGTGACTGAGCTCATGGAGAAAGGCCATATTCGTTAGAGCATGAATCCTTGTGTTGTTTTAGTTTTGCTTGTGCCAAAGAAGGATGGAAGCTGGAGAATGTGTGTAGATTGCAGAGCCATCAACAATATAACAGTGAAGTATCGTCATCCTATACCTAGATTAGATAATATGCTTGATGAACTGCATGGTTCTAGCATCTTTTCAAAGGTTGATTTAAAAAGTGGATATCATCATATTAGGATGAAAGAAGGAGATGAGTGGAAAACTGCATTTAAAACTAAACATGGATTATATGAATGGTTAGTAATGCCATTCGGGTTGACAAATTCACCTAGTACATTCATGAGGTTAATGAATCATGTTCTTAGAGCTTACATAGGACATTTTGTTATTGTTTATTTTGATGACATCCTTGTATATAACAAAAGCCTAGAAGAGAATCTAAGCATCTGAAAATGGTTTTAGAAGTGCTTAGGAAAGAAAAGCTATTTGCCAACCTTGAGAAGTGTACTTTTGGAACAGATAACTTTGTCTTCTTAGGTTTTGTTGTAAGTACTGATGGAGTAAAGGTTGATGAAGAAAAATTGAAAGCAATCCGAGAATGGCCAAGTCCAAAATATGTTAGAGAAGTGAGCAGCTTTCATGGACTTGCTGGTTTCTACAGGAGGTTTGTAAAGGATTTTAGCACCTTGGCAGCCCCACTCACTGAAGTAATAAACAAAAAACGTGGGATTCAAGTGGGAACAAGCTCAGGAGGATGCATTCCAAGTCTTAAAAGAGAAGCTTACTAATGCTCTTTTTTTATCTCTTCCTGATTTTGTTAAAACTTTTGAAATAGAATGTGATGCCTCTGGTGTAGGAATTGGTGCTGTCTTGATGCAGGATAAGAAGCCTATTGCTTATTTCAGTGAGAAGCTAGGAGGAGCTACTCTGAATTATTATACCAATGACAAGGATCTTTATGCTTTGGTGAGAGCTTTACAAACATGGCAGCATTATCTCTGGCCCAAAAAGTTCGTTATTCACACAGATCATGGGTCTCTAAAACACCTCTAAGGAAAGCAAAAGCTCAACAAGAGACATGCCAAGTGAATTGAATTCATTAAGACATTTCATTATGTCATCAAATACAAGAAAGGTAAGGACAATGTAGTTGCTGATGCATTGTCAAGGAGGTACGTTTTACTAAATTCTTTTGATGTTAGATTACTTGGTTTTGAGCATATAAAATCTCTCTATGCAAATGATTCTGATTTTGGAAAGATATATTCATCTTTTGAAAAAATTTCATTTGGAAAATACTATAGACATGATGGGTTCTTGTTTTATGAAAACCGTTTGTGTATTCCTAATTCTTCTTTGAGAGAGTTGTTTGTAAGGGAAGCACATGGTGGAGGCTTAATGGGACACTCTGAAGTTTCTAAAACTTTTAAAGTAATGCAAGATCGTTTTCATTGGCCGCAGATGAGAAGAGATGTGGAGAAATTGTGTGAAAGATGCACAACTTGTAAACAAGCTAAGGCTAAGGCACAATCCCACGGTTCGTATCCTTTGCATCCTTGGAATGACATTTCTATGGATTTTGTAGTAGGTTTCCCTCGGACTAGAACAGGTAAGGATTCTATCTTTGTGGTTGTGGACAGATTTTCTAAAATGGCTCATTTCATTCCATGCCATAAAACTGATGATGCTATGCACATTGTTAATTTGTTCTTTAGGGAAGTTGTATGATTGCATGGCATGCCTAAGACTATATTTTCAGATAGAGACACTAAGTTTTTTAGTTTCTTTTGGAAAACACTTTGGTCTAAGTTAGGCATTAAACTGTTATTTTCTACTACTTGGCATCCACAATCTGATGCATGAACTGAGGTAGTTAATAGGACACTGACTTACACTCCTGCGTGCATTGGTTAAAAAGAATCTAAAAACTTGGGAGGAATGTTTACCCCATGTAGAGTTTGTATATAATCATTATATGCATTTTGCCTCTAAATTTCACCATTTCAAATTGTTTATGGGTTTAATACCACCTCTCCTTTGGATTTAATACATTTACCTTTGAGTGAAAGAGTTAGTATGTATGGTAAAAAGAAGGCAAAAATGGGGCAACAAATTCATGAGAAGGCGAGGAAGAACATAGAAGAGAAGACTAAGCAATATGCAAAGCATGCTAACAAAGGGAGAAAAGAGATCATCTTTGAAGAAGGAGACTTGGTGTGGATTCATCTCAGAAAGGATCGGTTTCCTAATGAGAGAAAGTCTAAGCTGATGCCAAGAATAGATGGACCTTTTAAAGTGCTCAAGACGATCAACAACAATCCTTACTTACTGGATTTGCAACAGAAGTATAATGTGAGTAATAGCTTCAATGTTACTGATCTTGTTCCTTTTATTGCAGATGAAGCAGATTTGAGGTCAAATCCTTTTGAAGAGACAGGGGATGATATGACCACGGAGAGCTTGTAGCATGGAGCTAAGGATCAGCTTGTACCAGAGGATCATGGAGCTAAGGAGCAGCTTGTAGCTGAGGACTATAGAGCTAAAGAAGAGATAGCCGTGCACATTCCTGTTGGTCCGATGACAAGGTCTTAGACCAAGCTATTTAATCAAGCCATTAGCACACTGCTGAGAGAGGCTAAAAGCAACCTTAGTGAAATAGCTTATCCAACTACACTGGTTGTGATTCAAGTTAACTAAGGGTTGTCAATGGGACGTGTGTGTTCTTGCACTCTTTTCAATCATCCAGAATCACTCACATCAATCCGCTGCATATCTGATTCAGTTTGGTGTCTTTTGGCATCATTCTTAATCTCTGAAGTCTTGGATCTGTTATGCAAATCCATTAACCCACGAAGTAGTTCCAGGGACTTGCTCCATCTCAATCAGGAGTGTAGATGGTATTATCCAATTAGTATACTGAAACTAAGAGTTCGGGGAACTAAGAAAGTTTTGATGCAAAAAGTTAATGAAGGCACAACTTTGTTCACCAAGGAGGTAGTCTCAGGCCTATGTCTTTTGTTGCCTATTCAAAAAGCACAAAAATGAGATATTAACTTGAGTATACGATGCTCTTGAGCTTTGGTTGGTAGATACTTCAAAACTCAATGCTCATCTTAAGGAACTTATGCTAGATCTAATGGTATGTCTTCAATCCTTTGTACCCTTTTGAAAAAATTGGATATGCTTGACAAATCTTGCTATAACGCCTTATTCTTCACATGGATTTAAGAAAACTGGTCTCTGCATGTGTATTTCTGTTTTGGTCCTGACGATCCTTTTGGTCTCTGCATCTCCTAATTGTTTGTTTTTATTCTTTTCTTTTTTTTTTTTCTCTTATCTTTAGGATGAAGAGTTGAAATCTGCAATTAAATCCATTAAAGGGAAACAATCAGTCATTGAGAAAGGATTACAATATGGAACTGGGGACAAAACTTGCAGAGATGTCCATGATTTTTCTTCCCTAATTTACGTTGTTGAATTTTAAAATCAGACCAATGTAACTATCCACTTTGTGTTTTTTTTTCCCTGAATGATACCATTTAATTAATAAAGAAAACCAATAGTTTACAATGAGAAATCACATCTTTTAGAGAAGACGGAGAAAGAAAAACTCACAATGGGAAAATAACAAATTGAGAAATAGAGCCTAGAGGCTAAATCTCAGAGTAAAAACAAGAAACGATGATGTTCAAGATGACAGCACTATATCTTTGGCGCACTTTGAATCAAACCCTTGAACCAAGTGGGAGCTCCAACGAGAACATAAGAATTTAAACGCATATCGTGTGTGACTTCCCTCCTCTATCGTCATGTCATTGATACCATATAATCATAACAAAGACTGAGACCCGCGGACACAAAAAATCCCCAGCATTACAAGCCCAAAAGAGGGAGATGATGCCCAAAAGAGGGAGACCAATACAAGGATCTTACATAGCCAAAAACTAAAAGATTGCAATAAGATCAATAAACGGATTGTTAAAGGCTACAAGGAACGACCTTATACTGGAAATTCATATGAATAAGCTAAACACTATCCACTTTGTTTTTAATATTTGGTGTAATATGAAGAGAAATTTTAATATTTTTCTACCTTAATATGTCCTCCACTTCTTAACTCTGGAATTCTAATTAACATTTGCTTTATTTTCCTCCCTAAATTGTAGTATAAAGAACATTCACAAACGATTTGTGTTTCAGGGTAATGATTTAGTTGATCAAAAGGCTAATGAAACCATTTCATTGGCAATTATTTACAATCTGTAAGAGAGGATACGTGATGTTTTGATAACAATTACTTAAAAAATAAAAAAAAAGTTACAAGTTGAGCTTTCATTCTATTTCTACATGTCAATAGCAATACAAGATGCACATACAATAGCAATACAAGATGCATATTAATTACTTACTCAGGTCATAAGTAATTCCTTAAGCTCTTTGGTTTTGTTCTCATCAGGTTTTTTTTTTTTTTGAACAATTTTTTGGGCTTCAAGTCCGAGATTAGCTCTGATTGATTGCAAGCTGAAACCACATGGAAGAAGAACAAGCTAGATTGAGGCCTTTACACATCTTAGAAGATATGTTTAATAAATCACGGTTTGTATATATGAATTTGATAAAGGACCATACATTAAGTTCTTAAAAAAATGTCGTGCTAATATTCGAGTAGTTGAAAGTTTAATACAAAAATCAATTTAATCATCAACCGCATAATTGTCGAATTCTTTAAATTGATGTTAGTGTTGTATATTTTTGCATAAGTTTATTTGTTTTATATGATTTAGGAAAATAAAAGGTACTGTTTGGTAATATTTTAACCGGTGTGAGATTATGACAGTACTACGGAATAAGTGGAAGAATAGCTATTTTATTAATCAATAGATCGTTAAAAAATTGCTCAGAACTACAACGGGTTAATAGCTATTGATGGAGAGCTCGACGGCAGTTTCACAGCAGTTTGGTGGTTTTGAAAGCTGTTTAAGTGCCGGCGATCTCGGAGAGCTGATTATTGTAGTTTAAGGTTGTTTCTTGTATATCCTCCTCATCTTATTTATAAGGTCTTGTTCAACCGACATATCAGCTATCTCTGTATCATTATAAGATTTGGATATACATGATATCTCCTATTATTTAGGGATTTGAATTTATCAGCTATATGCTTTCCTACTGGGATTTGGAGTTATTTGATATCCTGCCAAGGTGCAGTTTTGCTAGTCTTAATGGGCTTTACACTAAAGCTCCTATGTTTTAGAGTATGTGGCGACTCTTTAGGTTTAGCAAATTTATGTCCAGCCCCAGCTAATAGCTGTCCAAGCCCCAGCTAATAGTTGTTTGAATTTGATTAACGGCTGTCTGGAGAAATATACTCCCTTATTTTTCGGCTCTCTTTAAGGTTATGTAATAAATGAATTTATTTCTCCCAACAATTTTCCCCCTTTTTTAAGCTCATATTTTGAACCTGAAAAGTATTGTTCGACACTTTTCCAAATCCGCCGGAAAACATATTATTTTTTGTAGCAATAAACCATTTGTCATGTGTTTCTTTAAACAATGTTTTGGCCAGCTCTTTTTATTGAGTAGCTNGGGCCCCCTTTTTTTTTTGGAGGCCTTTTTTTGGGGGCGCCCTTTTTTTTTTTTTTTTTTTTTTTTTTTTTTTTTGCAAATAGCTGAGACTAAAAGTATAACAGCCTCGTTTTCTTTTGTACAGGTCTTTCTGCCTTTGAACAGAGCTTCTTTTTTGCCTTTTGTCTTTTGGACAACACTTTTGACTCTTCGTCATTTGTACAGCCCTGCCTTTTTGCCAAGACAAAAAAGAGAATAACCTCATGGGTGATAGTGTGGGACCCGGCTCAGTAGAAAAAATGATTTTAGCTTTCATATGCTCTATTCTCTCTTTCACCAAGAGACGATGTGGGCTTCTTGCTTAGTTTCTTTGCCTTGGAGAAGACTTCCATTTGGGGTCAATATAGCTTCTTAGAGCTCTGAGCAAAAAATGCTTTTGTTTAAGATGGATGTTAACTCATTGTTTGCAGGTTACGAGGTGTCTACATTTGATGGATCAATTGGCGATGGGCTTTTGAAGCAATTTAGACAAGCAGCTGGGACTGTTCAAGCAACAACACATGTTCTATTACCAGGGGATGAGCCATTGACCATCAACCCCTCTTTGAAGCATGGCTTGCTACTAACGGACAGTTCTCGCCCACTGTCTAGATCTACTAGGCAAAGAGTTTCATCTCCTCCACAAGGCGCGTCATCGGCTGCCCCTAGTTATTCTTCACCACTAAAGGCACTTAATAAGAAAGTGTTTGTTATTTTTCACTCTTTTATCCCTTTGATGTCGTATTTGGGTTGTCATATGTTTTTCTTGCTCAAGTCATACATGGTATAATCTTTATGCATTGTTTACTTGTGACAGGTAATGTCTGTGTGTAATCATGTTAAAGCCAACACCCAGCTTGAGCAAGAGAAAGCACGTTATGACTCTACCATTGCTGCTAAAGATGAAAAAGTGCCTATTTGGAGAACAAAGTTGCTGAGCTTAAAGACCAGCGCAAGTACTTAGTTGAAGACAAGGAAACTTTACTCCAGAAAGTTGACTGTTTGATTTTAAAGGTGAAGATGGAAGTGAGTGCTACGACAATCCACTGCACATGGAGGATGATCAAGGAGTTAAAAGCAGGATTAGCTTACAAGTGGAATGGTGGACAAGCGGAGTTGGACTACCGCGAGATAATGACCAAAGAGGCTGAGCTCAGGAAGAAGCCGTTGCATGTGTTTGAGTCCCTTACAGACTTTGGAGATGACTCTTTTGGCCCCGCTATCTAGTAAGGGTGACAGCACTTTTCACGAGTATGATATTAGCTTTGAAATTAACTTCAGAATTCATTAGGTGATGCTATTTATTATGATAATCGGCTCTTTAAGATAACCAAGGATGTTTTGTAATATGGTGTATCTATCACTGTGACTTGGTTAGGACTTTGTCGTTCCTTTTGTTGTATCTTGCAAGTGATTATTCACTTAGACTGGTAGCTACAGTGATGAGATATGCATTCCGCTTTGCTTGTTTGTTATTTTACATACTCTTTCTGCAAATTATTTACACGTAGGCATGTTCGACATTAACGATAACTTAACCGTTATATTCTTTTGCGCTATGAGCACTCGACTTCCACTCCATGAATTTTATACTATGCGTATAGTATCTGCAATTTTGGTAGCTTTAATTGCTTTCAGAACAGCTTTCGTTCTTAGAGGGAGTTATTGGATTATGTATTTCAACTGATTTCAAAATCTGTTTAGGATTTAAAAATCCTAAAAAAATATTATGATTTCAACTAGTATTTGTAAATCCATTCTGAAATACCAAGGTTTTCCGACGGATTTGAGTCTTTGTATTTTTAACTTTGAAATCCATCCAAAATCCATTATAAAACCAAACTCGTAGATAATTCTTAGTATTGAATAACACTTGATTTGGATTTGGATTTTAAAATCATATAACGAATAACACCGAATTTAATTGATTTCATTTAGTATTTACAAATCACAAAACGAATAACATTTTATTTGGATTTGGATTTTGAAATCACTAATCCAATAACATTAGATTTTGTTTGGATTTCCAAATCCATTCAAATACACAAACCAATAACACCCTCTTAAGCTTTATGGCTGTTTTATCTATTGTCGGCAGCTAGAGCTTTCCATGGCACGGCATATTACAAATTTTGGTATGGACCATGCAGCTATCCGTTACCAGGACTAGTTTACAACTGTCATTCATGTAGCTAGCGTAGTTCTACACCGCCACGATGACTATCCAGAACTGATTTTTATAAATCTTACCTATGGCTTTAAAATTTCTTTTGTTGTATCCACGACTGTTTTCATTCTGTTAATATATATACACATTTTTACATGCGCTTTTTTGTTCTGGCCATAGTCAGTGATAAGTCATGTGGGGATCATTCTCAGGTTACTTGTGACTTGCATCGCAGTAATTTGTTAACGGCACTGGCTATTATTGCGCTGCTTGTCACGTTTTTAGGAGGAGTTACCTCTTATTCAGTTTGTACTTAACTGTAGTTCATGTACCTTTTGAGGTTTTACACTTGTTGTGTTACTTAGTGGCGATTGCCGTCGTAACTTTAGTGAGACACTGCCTTTATCCTTTTTTGGAAGCAACAACTGTCATGGACATATGAGGGGCCGATTGTACTCTTAAGTGGTTGCCTCATTTAAGGCTTACAACCCCGGAGTCTTTTAACACGACAACCGTGTGCGTATGTATTAAGGTGGCACCTCTTACTCATTTTGAAATAACTGCTGTAGCAAGATTCTAGAGAGCTTATTGAGGTTCATTCACTAAAAAATCCATGTATTATTAAAACTCTTGTTCGGAGACATGCAACAAAACACTAAAATCTAACGGAAAGCAACGCATAACATCTCAAAGAGCATCAGCGCATCTAAGTAAAAAACATGAAAACAAGTCATAAAGATAAAACCGTAGAAGTAGTAGGCCTTCAGGTGCAGGACATTCCAGCTATTAGGTTGGTCTTTGCCATCCTTATCCTGCAATTTGTATGCTCCGGATCTGCGTACCTCTATAACTTTGTAAGGACCTTCCCAGTTAGGTCCTAGTTTTTCAGCACCATCTTCTGTTGTATTCTGGAAAGTGTGTCTAAGTACCCAATCACCCTGCTGGAATGTCCTAGTTCGGACCTTCTTGTTGTAACTTCTTGGTAGGGATGATATTTTACCGTTTTTCGATATGAATTTTTGGTGTTTTAAACTAAGAAACTATTTGATTTGAAACACAAATCACTGGATTTCACATTCTCTGTTTGCAAAATGTTTTTGTGAAAAACAATGCATTTTAAATCACAAATGGACATTTTCTACCAAGTCCAACAAATCAACATCAGAAGTCCAGGCCCATATGAAGAAGATGTTTATCTTGTATTAAAGTGAGGAGTAAGGACAATCAAACCACGTGAGTTAGCTGTCACATGGGCTTGGAATCAAGTCATTAGCCCCCAGGAGTAAGAAGTTAAGCCCAAATCATTGAAGGTGTATCCTGAAGCTCACATGAAATGAAGGCCCAATCGACTGGAGCAGAGGCCCACAGATCGATCGAGACCCACTATCTCAAGGAAGCTTTGAGAACAAATTCAGATAAGGACCGTTGCGAGAACAAACTCAAATAAGGACCGTTGCATTTGGGGAGTTATCAGTATATGTTGGATAATCAACAATATTTGGAATTCTATCAAAATCATCTTCCTGATTCATCTCGACCAACTACTCAGCCCTCTCCCCTATAAATACAGATGACTGAAGCCAAAGAGAAACATCAGAAAAACTTGCAAAAGCTTCCAGGCATTCAGGTTAAATAGTTTTTAGTTTGTTATTGTTTCTTCATTTTATTGTTGCTTTGATCATTGTTTCAAGGATGAAGTTTGTAATCTCTGCATTCCATAGAAGCTATTCTAAACCCTTTCTTGTAAGAAGCAATTTTCATTGTCATCATGTTCGCTCTTACTATGTTTAAGTAGTCTTTTAGTTAGGAATAAGGTTTTGCTAGGAGGAATCATGGTTTGGTAGATAAGCAATAGGGCTGTGTAATGATTAGTTTATAAGCTTACTTTCATATCAGATCTTAATATAATCA
Organism: Aurinia saxatilis; assembly: GCA_900406295.1. Classification (NCBI taxonomy): domain Eukaryota; kingdom Viridiplantae; phylum Streptophyta; class Magnoliopsida; order Brassicales; family Brassicaceae; genus Aurinia; species Aurinia saxatilis. Next base: position 3,640 of record OVAP01003979.1, on the reverse strand, counting down.
TAGGATAAATCTGCTACTAATACACCACTTAGAGTAAGAGATTCAGAACTTGATAGTGAAAGCTTTACTATTTATAGTTTAGTAGAATTTGATTTCTTGAACTTAATGCCTAGATTAATTGGTTGATCAGCCCATAGGTTCTCTTTCTGAAAAGATATATGTTAGAGTTAACTCGGATACTAATTGAACTAGACCTGCTAAGCATGATCATAAGGATAGTTAGTTGATACTGATTTCAACTATATATAGCCTAGACTAAAACTTACACTAGTTACTACCCTGAATAATTCAAACCGTGATCCTTTGATGCATTGTCTGACTTCCTAACACTTTTTATTATTGAATCTTCTCACGTTTCATTTGTTTTTAGCATTTTCAGGCATTGATCGATCTACCGCATAATCTGCAATCGACGGAAAGGTGTTCCAATCGATCGACCAGTTCACACTGTCGATTGACAAAAACCACAAACAAACTCATTTTGCTGCTAAGCTCGAGTAAAGTTGGACGTGCTACTGCGTACACCCANTTTTCAGGCATTGATCGATCTACCGCATAATCTGCAATCGACCGAAAGGTGTTCCAATCGATCGACCAGTTCACACTGTCGATTGACAAAAACCACAAACCAACTCATTTTGCTGCTAAGCTCGAGTAAAGTTGGACGTGCTACTGCGTACACCCAGCTCCCGGTGGATTCGACCCCTAAGTACTACTGTGAGACTTGTGCGCTTGCAGAACAGATCTTGGGCAAAATCTAAATTCCCATCAAGTTTTCTGGCACCGTTGCCGAGGAGCAACAAGTTGACCACTAGCATAATAATCTAGATCAAGACTAGGCATTTTTACCTTTTGTTTTTCATTTTCACATTTCTTTCCATTTTTCCCTTTTCATTTTCCAATCATATTGCATTTAACATTTGAATTTGGTTTTCACTTTCTCTCCCCATTTTCCAAGTCTATGAAGAGAAGGAGTCAAGGCGACGACGATCCATTTTCACTTTCTCTCCCCATTTTCACTTTCTCT
>OVAP01003978.1:0-15472 GCA_900406295.1 Aurinia saxatilis | reverse complement strand
GTCAATTTACTTTCTGTACTTCATCAATTTGCAATCTCAAAACCGTACAGTTACATATACAAATCAGTTTACTTGGGTTGTCGTGGGGGATCGAAAACATCAAGATGAATCTCAGAATCATGCAAATATTCACCGTTCTTCTTTTGCAGCGCCTAAAGCATCAAAGACTTAATCAGCAATAGTACATTCACATAACTACTTGTATATATTTTTCAAGTGAATACTTAAATTCTGTTTTCATCATTACTATAAACTACTCTCACCTTCTCTGCTTTGTTAGCAGAAGCAAACTCAACATAGCCATGGCCGTTATGCTTGCCCCCTGGCCTACAATAAGTCGAACATGAACAACTTCTCCAACATCTTTCAAGAAATTGATGCTGTAAAAATGGAGGATAAAAAGTAGTCATGAAAGAACTTGCTCCAAGAACAAAAGAGGATATTAAAGGTGCTACCGACATATCTGAACAAAAGAGAACAACTTCTCCAACATCTTTCAACTAGATTACATTTGTTGTATTCTAGTTGTGTGGGGAGAGAGATTGGCAACAAGGAGCACGTCCTGAATTTAACAGCCAAGTGTGTTAACAGGACTCAAGGAGAAAAGGACTTAAAATGCATAACAGCAAAAATTAGCCCCAAAAATAAACTCATCTTTTGACTCTGTGGGAACAGTTGTGTTATTCAATCCTAACCATTTCTTCTGAGCCTGAAAACTTTTGAAGATAACCAAGAACAGGTACCTCAACAAAATTGCGAGGTGTCTCATCTTTTTCTATTGGTTGAAGGTAGCCTTCTTCATTCCTGGAATATCAAAAGCCCTTGTGATTTTCTCATGTATACCAGAAACTTCACCCAATGTGCTCTTGATAACAAACTGAAGATGCAAATAGTTAAATCACTCACCAAACCTTGTGATCTATGCAATACCTAATTTTTAAAAAGAAAAAGAATAGAGTTAATCTTCTGTAATGACACCAAAACACTCTAACAATAAGTTACAAGCAGTGTTACAGAAAATTTACTTGAGTGGTAGGTAGGATGTAGCTCCCTTACTAGCCACGATAAAAAAAATCTCGAAATCGTGCAGATATTAACCGTTCTTCTTTTGCAGCGCCTAAAGTATTAAAGATTTGATCAGCAATTGTGCTTTCAAAATAACTTGTACATTTTTCAAATGATTACTTAAATAAGTTTTCATGATACAGCAAAATCTCACCTTCATTGCTTCATCAGCAGAAGCAAACTCAACAAAGCCATAGCCGACATGGTTGCCCATGTTGTCTGCAATAAGTCGAACATGAACAACTTGTCCAACAGCTTTGAAGAAACTGATGCTGTAAAAATGAAAGATAAAACATTAGTTATGAAAAACTTGTTCCGCGAATTAAAGAGGAAAATTTTAGAATGCTACTTACATATCTGGTATATCAGTTTTAAGAAAAAGACGCCAAAAAAGAGTGTCTTTCTGGGTACGGCAGCTTCCTGAATTTAACAGCCAAATGTGTTAGCAGCACGACTCTAAGGAGAAAAGGACTTAAAGTTCATAACAGCATCTGAAGAAAATAAGTCAATCTTTTGACTTTGTGGCACCTTAGTTTCATCAAGTATTTTAGTCAACAAAATCTTACAACCGTGAAGATATTCACGGTTACTCATTTCAAGTGCCTACAGTATAAAAGATTTAGTCAGTAATCGTACTTTCAAAGTATGTATGTTTTTCAAATGACTAGTTAAATACTTTTTTGATCACGAAAAAAAAAAAAAAAGGTCTCACCTTGTTTGCTTGTTTAGCAGAAGCAAACTCAACAAAGGCATAGCCCAGACACCAACCCTGAAGCCTCGAATAAATCGAACACGAACAACTTGTCCAATATCTTTGAAGAAATTGATGCTGGAGAATAAAAAAAAATATTAGTCATGCTCCGAGAACCAAAGTGGAAAAAAATTTGATGTGCTACTTACAAATGTGACATTCGAGTGTAGTGAGGGAAATGGCCAGCAAAGATGGTCTTTTTTCTTACTAACATCCTGAATTCAAAAGGCAAGTGTATTAGCAGCACGACTCTGAGGAGAAAAGGACATAAATTGCGGCAACAGTTTAAAGAAGATGTACCTGAGCAAAATCGGGAGGTCCGTCAATTCCTTCCATTCTTTCCTGTAAGAACAAGATGCTTAAATGAACATAAACTATATATAACAAAACAGTAGAATATTTTAAATTCGAAAAAATAATTATACCTTTAAATTAGACTCATCAGACTTTGTCTCCTTCTCCTCCATATGTTTCTTGAGAACCGGTTGAGTCTCCAACTCCAAATCATCCAGCTTTCGCTTACCCAATAAATTAGCTGATATCATGCTGGACAATATGAAAACAAGCGGCGGCTTATTTCCCGGGAAGATTGAGAGCAGCAAGGTCATTTATAAAACAATAATGTGGTTTTGGTATTATTGGTTGAGTTTATAAGCACCATGATATTCCATGTTTGTGTGTTTAGTTTGTAAAAGGCAAGTTCACTTAAAAGTCAATTTTGGGATTCATCTGTAGTCATCTATCTACATATGTGTTCCGAATTGAGCTAGGCGTTAATCGAGCTCGAGGTGATGAAAAACTCGGAGATTAGATTACAATGTCTAAAAAGTTTGCATCTTTATTAACTTTATTACCTGAGCAGGAGAAGGAAGGACTTGAAAACTCATTGATATCCAAGGTTCCCTTCAACGATGAAGTTTCCTGGTGCGAAACTCTTGAGTTTAGACACCAGCCTCTTGAGATTCCTCTGCTACATTGTGCAAATCTTAGGATTCAACAACACCAGCCTGAGGTTGTTTTACCTCCTCAGCAACATCTTGTCCACAGTCCACTAACTTGATGAAACCTCTACCTCCACACAAAAAATTGAGTCCCCCATTGACCCGAAACCCACCATGTTTGTGACGCTGTAAAATCACGAAACACAATCTAATTCAATACAAATGATACAGAAGAATTCACCTGATCATTGTAAAAGATTTTTTTAAAAACAAGCACCAAAGTTGATTAACAAGAGTTACATAATAACATGCGTGTATTCTCCATCCACAAGGCAAAGTCTCAAAATCAGCAACTTCAAGAAACACAGACAAAGATTTCACTCCATTTCCCTTGAGATATGCCATTAGACACATACAACCAAAAACCATATTATTACCTAAATTCCACCAAATGCATTAAGAAAGACAAAACTTTTGTCATTCGATTCCATGAAATCCTAAATTCCACGAAAGACAAAGTTTATGAGCTTACCATTTGCAACCAAAGAGGCGAAATCCTTAATAACCCAAGTGAACTTATCAGCTTCAGTCTCCATTGAACATTCAAAACTATCGCTTCGAGCTAATCCAAATGACGTTTTTATTACAGCTAAACTCTGGCCTGAGACCACCGTGGTTGGCTCGTCGGAGAAAAGACAGGGATTAAAACGATGTCGTTTCTTGTGTACTTTTTTTTTAATTAGATGGGTTGGGCTTTTATGATTACTGGGCCTACAAAATTATATTTGCTCTTTGTGTTTTTTTAATTAGATGGGTTGGGTTTTTTTACAGTAACGGTCTTGTGCACAAGTCGCAGATGTATACCCTTGGAGAGACATTTTGATGTAATTTTTCATCAAGCTACTAACTTCGAACTCAAATTCAGATTCCAGATGCCAAAACCAGTTTTTAAAACGTAACATCATCATCTAAATTCAATATGTAGTAGTTGTTCCATGGTTGAGATAATGAGATCAAAGGTTTGAAACCCAAAGATAGCTTCTTATGATATTCAAACGAAGAGACACAAGAACCAAAATGATCCCATAAAGTAGTATCTATAGAGCAGAAGCTATCTTTGCAATAGATGTAGATTCATAGCAACACACACTACTTACAGTACTACTTGGTTCCAGTCTCATCCTTCAACTTAAACCCATACTTCTCGAAGAAGCTTGTATCTTGCATTTGAATTCGATGAACTAGTGAAGTCACTCCCTTTGTCTACAATCGATGTAAGAGGAGAGTCCAGTTCATCAAGCTCCTCGTCGCTCGTGTACCCTTTTCTCTGTATAACAGACACTGTTCTTGACAATTTTCCTGAAGCCTCTGCTATTTTTTCTGCTACATCCATGGTTGATGGAGGTATGTAAGAGACAGAGGAAGCTGCGTAAGGGAAACTTGCTTCTGATAGCTTCCCATCACCATTGCTCTATAAACATAAGATACAAAAAAAGGTGTTACAATTTTTACTTTCTGGATTATAAGTAGCAAGAGAAACTGAACTTTGAGTTTATATACCTCGGCAGCATTAAGCTCTTCTAGGACAGCTCCTGGTACATGATCTGGACAGAACTCATCAGGAGTGAAGTTGCATAGTATTCTTTTGATGAGTGAAAGACTGATTGATGGACATATCTGTTTGCAAAACCAATAAATCAAACGATAAAGCTCGTGAATGCGACAAAGAGTGACTGAGATATTTATCAAACAAACCTCTTCTCTAATGTTGCTTTCCATGAGCATGTCTTTGGGGAGCATAAGAAGATCACTAAGTTCATTTAGCAAAACAAAGGCTTTACGTTCATTGCATTCACTTTCTGCTTGAACATCTTCGTGATCGCGTCTTTTCGCTAAAGAATCCTCAGAGTTCATGCCGAACATTTCAGTGAGGCATCTAGACCAATATCCAATCTAGAAGGGAGATATTATGCCACTGGATTTAATCAACATTATTCATTTTCTAATGGCTATGGAAATCTGAACATTGCTTGGTGTTGCTTACCGCGTTTTTAACTTGTGCCCCTGATCCAAAGCTTAAGTCTCCAGCAGGAATAGGCAGGACTTTGGAGTCGAGGATAGGATCGGAGACAGGATCAGTTGGAATCTGATGTTCTGACTCGCGAAGAATAGCATTGAACATGGCTACATCAAACCTACCAATGCATTTCTCCATAACCTGTATTAAAGATAAAGACACTAAGAATATGATGCTTTTGTCTTGGCTTTAAATGAAACATATGGACTGATTACCATTCTAGCCAATACAGGTAAGCAACCACATTCATGTCCCGCGCCTCGCATAGGACAAAGCCGTTGCAATGCATCTCGAAAAGCATTTTTCCATAGGTTTATAGAAAAGTTTCCTTGCTTCTGATCACCCAAGGAAGGTCCCATCAGTTTCCCATTGGATTTACTAGCAGCTGATGAGTCGTTTTCAGGGGATTGCATATGAGGAGTAAAGACCTTAAAGATTCAGGACAAAAAACAAAAGTGAGATGATTCATAAACTAACTTAGAAACTCATATCTAATTGGGAAATTTTATTTCTACCTGCCACCAAACAGACTCAACGATTCTAGAGAATATCCAGAATTCGATTTTCTCAAGTGCAGCAGTAAATGTTTCGTTTTCTTGCCAATCCTCCATAAGCTGTTGGAAACCATTCTTCCATCTCAGATTCTTTTTCTTCCCTGAATCACCATTTTCACTTCCATTTGATTCCGAGGTCTGTATGCGAGACTTACCAAATGCTTGCGAAATGATCTCCCTCAAAGCTATGATGTTTGATAACCAGAAGGTCAACCTAAGATTAAGCAAGAAAATTTGTTTATATAACATTTTTGAAGAATCAAGAGTTTGAAATTTCATTCACATGTCAGAATATAGTATGTGTACCTCGAAACATCATTCCCGCAAGATCTAGCAACCAAAACTAGACCAGAGACAGAGTTTCTAGCGATTGTAGCACGCTTTTCCCGAGTATAATGCTTACAAGCATGGACGTAGATTCTAGATATACGTCGAGCAGGCGTATGAAGCTTGTGTGCAGAGCTACAATGGTCCGGGACAACAGAATAGAGCGAAATCTCCAACGCAGCAACTTCTCTAAGCTCCTCTTCAAGTCTCTCGATTCTCGTCTCTAAAAACTCAATCTTCTCTTTCGAAGAACCATCTTCAAAGGTCCCATTCTCATCTACATCAGCTGACTCGTTCTCACTTCCAGCACTAAGAGCACCATTCGAAGCATCTTCCCATACATCAGCAATGACACCTTCACGAGCTTCTCTTTCACTTTCTTTCTCAATGGCACCATCATTATTATCATCCAAGTAACGAACATCTACAGTCTCGTAAGCCTCAGAAGGATCTGATTGTGTGGTTGAATCACTTGCTACTGTAGAGAGAGTATTAGACTCTTCCTTACCATCCAAGTCTTTTTGCTTCTCTTGTTCTGACAATTTTTTCTGGCTGTTTGTCTTCTGTAGCTTCTGATCTTTTCTTCCACTTTTGTTAGATCGCTTCGACTGGACATTGTTAGTTGTTCTTGCCTTCATCATGAAATCTCTCTCTCAATGCAACCAAACCAAACAGTTGCTCTCAAGTTCCAAGTGAGAAAACAATCCAATAAGAGATTTGTGTAACCCTACAGAAGAAATAAAAATCTGTAATAAGCCTAAAAAAGTAATGATTTTTAGATTGAGATTGAGCAAGATGAGGAAAAGGATAAAAACACACAGCTGGATAGATTGCTGTTTCTGAAAACGACAGGACATAATGGAGGAAGAAAAGGACATAATCGACAAGCTATGTTTTGTCTGAATCTACTACAGTAGCATTTTGAGGTCCCATTATTGCTAGTATAGAAAATGAATGCATTCACTTACTCTAAGGGATTCACAAGAATGAATTTTTTTGTCTGATTCACATGAATGATAACTAACCAGATTTTATAAAATTCAGAAATATTACTGTTTCAGATGAAGAAATAGAGCATGGAACTAACTAAACTAACTAAGATCAAGAAGTAAAAAATGGAGGAGAGAAAAAGAAAAGAAGATTACCAGTAACTGAAATTCCCAGAGCAAAAGTCGAAGACTTGTTGTGATAAAGTGGTGTCTTCTTCTTCAAGATGGTTACTTTAATCTACACAGAGTGAAGTCTACTCTCAGATTTGCGTCACTGAGATTTTAGCTGGCTTTTATCTGTAATCTATAATAAAGCTACTTTATCTCTCTCTCTGTATATCTCTTTCTCTGTGTATCACAGTAATGCGGGAAGTTAAAGAGCATATTTAAAATAAAAAAAGAACATGGGTCGTGTTCGGTATGGACTGGGATCGTGGTCATGGAGTCATGGACTATGGGGTTACGGAAGGTTGTGTCGGTGGCTCGAGTGTTTACCGGGAATAGCCGGTGATATATGTCAGAATAAAAGTAGCTTCTCTTTTTATATGAGACCGTTTTAGTGTCTTTTTCTCTTTCGTCAAAAACATCTTACTAACTCCACCGACTCCGACATCGAATTACTGACTACGAGTGGTCTTAAAAATTGGAATTTAGGAAAGAAAACGTTTTGATGTGCAGAGGAAAATGATAAGAAGAGGACAAAGGTTATTCACATGTTGGGTCTCCAGCAAAAAAGCATGTGAAAAGTGATACGTTTCAGTGTTACTGAATCATACTCTCGGGAGACACACATACACATTACTGATACACAGTGAAGGAATTACCACAATAGCCCTTTAGATGTGATGCAATTTGAGGACACCAGATTGCTCAACTAAGGCAAACAGCAAATCAAGCTAGTTACTGAAAAAAGGAAACCATGAAAAGTGCCGACCGTACTGAAAAAAAGACTATCAAGCCACGGTAATGCGAAACTAATCAGAAGATTTGGTAAACGACTAGCAATAGTAAGTACTTGAAATGAAGCATATACTAACAGGTCTAAACCAACTGAGTGAAGTTCTCCTGAACTCCGACTTTAGACTTACTCTACTAACTGATCAAGCTACTTGCTTGATACCAGTCCTACCACAAATGCTAATAACTTTTTCCAAAGATCGAAATCAACATTCTCATGATACTCTCAACTCAGTATTTCCAAAAGGGCTCACAATTAATACAGTGGGATACGATTTTTCAGCCATTACTGAATTATTCAAGCATCCAACACTGAAGCAATGAACAGTAAAAGCCTAATAAATACCAAATCTGAAGAAACTGAAACCTAGTATGCAGAATCTAACAATGACTGACACCATCCACACTCCACTCAAACTGTTATTGAACTATTCAAGCATCCAACACTGATGCAATGACTAGTGTAAGCCTAATAAACACCACAAATGAAGAAACTGAAATCTAGTGTGCCATGACACCGTGAGAACTCCAGTCCAACTGTTGATAAATTACTTAAGCATTCAGCACTGATGCAATGAACAGTAACAGCCTGATAAATACCACAAGTGAAGAAACTGAAAACTAGTGTGCGGAATCTAACAATAGCTGACACATTATGAGAATTCCAATCCAACCATTTAAAATACCCCACCAAACTCAATGTGCACACTCCACTAAGCCATCATCATAAAAAATCTAAACTAATAAACCTTCTTGAAGTATGCTATGTCAACTTAACAGAGAAACAATCCCATTTCCTACCTCAAGTCATACTAATAGCCTCTGACTACAACAACAAATAACTATAGTCGTAGACTACAACAATAATGAGCCTTCTTGAACCCTGCCATGTCTACAAAAACACAGAAAAAAATCCCATTTTTTACTTCAAGCTATATTAATAGCCTCTCACTACCACAACAAATAACAAGTGTAGAGATGGATCTAAAGAGAAACAGAATCAGTGTATGTATACTGCTCAGAATTGCACCTGTGCGATAAGCCTAACCTAAGCAAGAGCTAACAATACACATTAAACCCATTTCTCAAGATCAATCAATAGTCAAATTCGAATCATTTGCAGAAAAGACCAACTAAATTGCAGAAATTTATCAAAATGAGATGTAACAAGAGAGTGCGAGCAAATGCGTCAAAAACAGTTAAAGAACACTTATTTTCCATCATTATCAACAAACACAAAAGAGAGAGAGAGATTCAAAACCAAGTTCAAGGGCCTTAACGAAACCCTAACTCTCCCAATTCTTCTTTATCGTCGTCATAAAAACAGGAATCCAAAGCTTAATCCGAAGAATCTCCAGAAACAGCCGCGAGCTCCTCCATCTCAAGCCTCTCCAAGGCCTTCTGATGAGCCCAAGTCTCAATCGAAAGATCAGGTTTCGCATTGAGTCCAACACCGAGGATAACGATCGTGAGGAAGCTCGTTATGTAACAAGGAAGCTCCCAATCTTCCCATTTCCGTGATTGTCCTGGTGGTGGTGGTGTACGGTTCATGAAATAACCCTTGGGCCGTTCTTCGTGGCCTGGTGTTGCCCAACGGCTTGGACCGGCCGATGTGGATCCGGATCGGGTGGATAGGATCCGGTTTCTGAGTAGCGTCTTCGCTGCGACGGTCAAGGACTGCGTCGGCGACGGCATATCGCTCTTTTGTTGGTTTTCTGATTTCCAAGTGACGAAGAGGAAATGAAGAAGATACTAAGCAAGACCTACAAAAGGAAATTGAACCGGTTTGGTTCAGATATTTCGGTTTAGATTTTCTGGTCTTTAATAGATTAAGAAATCCAAATTGGAACACTTTATATTGTGGTTTGATGGATTTTGAAACCAAATCGTATTCGGTATGGTTTGGTTTACCCGGTTTATTCATTCTTTCCTCACTTGTCATATTGATTTACGGTTTGACTTTGATTTTTGTAATTCGAAACCGGTTTAGTTCGGTTATTATTTAGTTAACCGAATCGAATCGGTCACCTTACTCGGTTATATCATATCCATGGACGACATTGTTTTTCATAGTAACATATACTACTTCCTTCTCTTAAGGGACAAAGTTGAGAGACATACTGAGATCTACATAGAGGAAACTAGTAATAAATATAGAAAAGGGCCATGGACAAGAGACTTGAAACAATCATAATCATCTTCTACCTCTAAATCTACGGTTGATAGCTTAGGAGATATATATAACTCTATACATAAGCATGTCAATCTGTTTTGGAACTTCTTATAGCTCCATTTTCACCTGATTTGGGTGTATAGTAGCTGAACCCATCAAGAAATTGTCTTGGTGATTATGATGATGATGATCCTCTTCTCTTGCGTATTCTGGTTGGTGGTAGCTGTCGAAAGGATATGGTTGTAGCTGTTGATAAGACTCGATATTAAAGCTACCATCCATAAGAGAACCATTCTGTGTAAAGAGAGACACTCATCAGCATCGACACAATAGGATTCACATTGTAAAACATATCTTGATACAACAAGGGAGCTCGTTTACTGTATATTAATCCTAAAGAACAAGATTTTTTAAAAGTGGGACCTGATTCTTAAATGGTGAACAAGCTGTAAAAGAAGGCCATTTAATAAGAAGTTCTTTGCAGAGTAACAGAAACTGATTATTAGATTGGATAGGTGAAACTTGAAGCAACGAGAACTCAAGACCGAGACCATCAGAAAAAAAATAATTGTGTAAGGATAAAAACGAGACATCATGAAGACCACAGAACAGAGGTGGTCCGTGTTTCTGACTCATTTTTTCTTCCCTCTGTGTGATATAATTGAGAAGACTAGTGAGACCTATTTCTGAGTCCTTTCGTTAAGAAAAAGGCTCTGCGTATGTATGTACTGCAACTTTTTTTTTTTGTAAGGAAGTGTATTTATTTCCCCACGTTGATCTTCTTCTTAAAGCCTAGTCTAGAATAGAGTCGGTTAATGTTGAATCAATAAATATCCGAAAAGTTTCTCTTTTTGTGATACACCTAAAAAGGTTATTTGAAGAAATATGATTCCTATGGTTACTTAAACGAGCAACATGGTCAATGAGACTGGTTCTTTCTTAGAAAACATTAAATTTACTGAGACGAAGGAAGATCACATGGAACTCGAGATACTTACTTCTGAAGCCAGTAGACTGTCGAGATTGAAGTCGATTCTGGGGTTTACTGCAGAAAGTCTCATAGATAGCATCTGAAAATGAGAAGTCATACTGTTTAGCTAACAGTTTCATATGAGATAATAATTCAAAACTTTGAACTATGAAGTTGAAAAGTCTCACCTCCACTTGACGCTGTAAAGTCTGTACATGGTTAATGATTTCGTCCAGTACCAATGCAGTGCCCTGAATCTGCAGGCCAAAGCTTATTGGTAAGTCAGATGTAATGAAGAACAAGCCACAAGTTTTAGAAACAAGAGAGGTCCTACGCAGCTATGTCTGTATTAGAGTATCCGTGTCTTATGAAACTAATATCCGCCAAACTCTACAAGATTTAAAACTACGCTTGGTTACAGAAGCAGCGAAAACAAGCCTCGATCCTATCTCGTAAAATGGCTTCTACAATCTCAACAATAAACAAGAATTCAGAAATCTGAAGATTTCAGGAAGAAACAATCAAATCTTAGAACCCCACAAATTTAACAAACTCTTAAAGACTTGTCACTTATCATCATCTCCAGCCACCAATAATGGCTGCTAAATTCCAAGATACATATATATATCGATTAGTTAGCTGTCTGCAAGAATGTCACATCATGTTTACAGACAATTAGGTACTGTGGGACTCAAAGCATATAACAATATACTAGTGAAGAAGATACCACACTCCTCAACCCTCTTTCTACTTGATAGATACCAAACTTATTAGAAACGATACTAATACTACACTCCTCACCCTCCATCCATACAAAGCCTGCAACTTTTCACACTTATTACTCAAAAAAAAAAGATGGACCCCAAAAACACTCTCTGACCTCGATTTATCCACCAAAACCTGTCCCCCTCTACTCAAAACCTTAAGGGAACACTCCAGCTAGCATTCCCACATTCACAAAAGTCATTTATGGAGTAAGCTTCAAGCTCAATGAATACACTTTGAGAAAACAACAATGTCACATCACTTCCGTATTCACTAGTCTACCTATACGATTCTGAACCGGAGAGATATTCTTCCCCACTTGAAAAATAAAGTCTACGAAATCACCAAACTAAATACTCTCGAAAACTTTCTTACATATAAAAGGAAAATGAGAAGGATTAAGACCCCCAAATCATCTAAAAAAGCTCACTTTTTTAAAGAAAGATTCTTGTCTTTGATTAATCTAAGAGACAAACCTTATCACAGCCTGGGACCAATTCTTGTAGCAGCTTCATTCGTGCGTTTATCTTCTCTCTTCTTGCCTATAATCAAAGAGTTTAGCTTAAGCTACTACTAAATAATCAAGAAACCATGTTTGTTTGTGAGAGATTATTGAATTTTTACTCGTTCTGCTAAGCTATGGTTATCAGTAGCTTGTCCACGACGAGCTCTAACGTGAACATACGGTAGCTTCTCTCTTTCTTCAGAGCTCTTCGTCTTCTTCATCGAGCTTTTAACCTAAGAAATTTGAAGTATATCAGAGACTAATACATGAACAAAATTTGGTTTTAAGTAACCAGAAATCACCTTCTTCTCGCGATTTCTCCTCTTGTTCTGATTCTGAGATGAATCGGTCTCCGTCGGCTCCGACTTTACTATATCCAGATTCTCACCGGAATTCGACTCGCCGGAGAAACGAGCGACGTTGTTGTTGTTGTTGTCCAAGAGAAGAGAGTTAGTAGAAGGGAAATTCATCAATGTCTCGAAAGGATGATGGTGAGTGATATCTCCGGCGAGTCTCGCCTGAGAAGAATCTGTGAAATGAAGAAGCTCCATGGCTTGATTCGCCGGCATCTCGAGCAAAGCCGTGAAGGAGGAGGAAGTGTTATTATTAGTATCCTCCGGTGGTGGCATCGCCGTCGTCACCAAGGGGCGAAACTCATCGGCGAAATTGAGTGATTCGAATCCTCCGACGCCGGTTAAATCCATTTAACGGAAAACTTAAACCGGAATTAACCGAATTTAAATTCGAAAAAAACGGAGTTAACCGAAATGATCAACTTTAAAACCGCTTATTAAATTCTTCTTCTTCTTCGTTAAGAATCTTATCTTTCTCTTTCTCTGTGTGATTTGATTACTTGAGAGTAGAGATGAAAAATGGAGTGGGAAGAAAGCAACGTTAGCTTTGGAGTGCGTCTTCTTAATAAAGCCAATTTTTTTTGTTGTTGTTGAGGATGAGTGCGTGAGAGAGAGACGGTTGAATCATAATGGTGACTCTGAGTTGGGCCTTTATGGGCTTTTGGTTTGGTAGTCTTTTTTACTTTGGTAAATTAAATTTGGTCAATAGTGTAATAATTGTCACCCTGGTTTGGTAGTAAGTAGTAGTACAATAAATTATGTCGCATCATGATTTCTTTTACTTTTTATAGAACTGCTAGTTTTAATAGATTTTTAAGTTTTTGACTAGTTGTTGTTGACTTAATTATTTTGACAGTCTTGAATTGTATCAATGAAAATGATAAATAAATCAAACTTTAAATTTATTAGACAGAGTGACAGTCAATTATTATATATTTACTGTGTTTACAATAATTAGTTATATCATTAAACACCACTACAGTTGTTAGGTTCTCTTCCCTGTACGAAGAAAATTTTGAGAATGCAAAATTGTGTATTTTTGGTTTTTACCATGCATCTCTAACTCACAAAACTGTAACTCTAAGTACTTGATAATGCAAATTCAGTTCAACAAATAAAACAAAAATATGGCCACTAGCCTAAATCCAAAATCAGTTGTGTAAACTAAAATCCTAATTTTGTTGTTAGCTAATTCTTCTCATCCTTTACTTTTGATCCTAGAGAAATTGCACAAAATGGTAAAAATCTCAAAAATATCAGGATGGTAAACCCGTAAATACAGGAGATAGAACTGTTCGACCACGAGATTACTATTATACCCCTGTGTTTTTCTGCAGAAAAAAAAAAATTGAAAACCCTCGGATTTCGGTAAAGGTGAACTGACCCCTCTCTTCAGCATGCAATTTATTAACTCATACACGAAATCCCTCTCTGTCTTCGAACCGTCCATAAATTCATTTCTTGGTGAACCAAACTCTCTCTCTATCCTTTGTTTTCGTCCAACTCAATCTCCAATCCTTCTACACTATGTCTCTCTCTGTCCGTTCTTGCTAATTTTCTTCATTCGCATATCCAGATCCGAAATGGAGATGTCAAAGTCTTATGTGGCCATTCCCGACCGTATTTTCATGGCCGGAAAAGAACCCGACGGTGAGAGGGTTCACCGGTATTTCGAGTTAAAGTTTTTCGAGAGGAATATGTTACCGAGGTGGTAGTGTTGTTGGATTAAAATGTCCCTAAACCAGTGAAAAAACTTCGCAAAATGACGTTTGAGCACGTATGGAGCGTGGAAAAAAAATGCATACGTATTTCTATAAGTACCAGGACATAGTAGAATACAACATGACTTGATTTCTCATCCGATGTAACTAATGATAATATCACATTATGCACCTAAATGTCATGTTGTAGATACCCGTATAGATGCTGACACAAATTTGTGTGGGTGATAATCAATACCATGTTATGAAAGCAGATTATTTTTAACTATGTGTGTAACTTGTTGTGCTTTCACAGACAGAGGTTTATTTGATTGTTGTTGAGCTTGATGGGAATGAAATTATAAGTGAGTTAGAGTGGTCTGATGAGGAAAGGATAAGAAAGTTTGTTGATGTTGCCTCTTTTGGTGAGGTACAAGATGTGGGGGTAATTAAAACGAATAAGAGGCAGAGCATGACGAGGAGTTTAGTTGTCGCGCTAATCGTGTAAGAGAGGGTCCCGAAATCCGTCCAAAAGAATGTATTATGTGGTCCATTGAAATATCAGGGCTGCTGAGTTTATATCACGACATATATGAGTGCAACACGTGACTTCTAATTATATCATGCTACGAGGTGGTATCTCATGAAGATGAAGATATTGTGGAAGACCTTCCTGGTGTAGAACGTAAGGATGGGAAAAGGATCTAATGAAAGTGATGATCTTATAGTCCCTGTTACTATAGACCCTAAGCGGGGGAAGAGAGGGTCATGAAATGCGTATAAAGACAAGGTACTCTCTGACTCATAGATATCTCATGGGTTCTCAATAGATACCATGATATTCATGGTTATAACACATCACGAAAAAGCATTTTTATATTACCAGAGTGTCTCCTGCGAGGAAGAAGATATTGTAGAAGAAACTACTGATGTGGGACATAAGGATGGGGATAATCGAATGAAAGTAAAAATTGATGTAAACGTCTTTATGATGTTTTGATGAACTATGTTTTGNTGGGATGTGTCAAAATAGAAAATTGGACGTCATCTTTCATTATACCATGTTATAAACATGGTGTGATTAGTTTAGCAAATGAAAACAAGTTTGGTTTTTGTGCGTACTCTTACTAGACACATGTAATAGAAGACATTATCATGTATGTCTCACAATAGCGTGTTAATCTGTTTTGTTACATGTGTCTTAAACCACAATAGGATACGCCACACCCAAAGATAATATGAAGTTCACATGTCAAATCAGAACACGTAAAGTTATGTTTCTGTATACCATGTTATATCTGACCTATCCTAACCACTTAGGGACTATCAGGTTTCCTATCACAGG
>OVAP01003976.1:0-15481 GCA_900406295.1 Aurinia saxatilis | reverse complement strand
TAAGGTGACAACATCCGAGGTGGATGGGAGTGCTCAAGAGGAGCAATGTTGTCGAAGACGAAGGCCAGGGGACGAGTTGTCGATTAGAGTGTGGGTGAGGGTCATCCAACAATGTCCCAATGTACGATTTCCATGCACGATGTTTGGTGGGGGAGAATGTCACGTCCGTATTTCGGTACGTCGTGACTTGTCATGTTGCTTCCGGATCATCTAAAACTGGCAGAGTTTGCAGTTCGGTAGGAAGGGGCGTGCAGGACTTAGAGTTGGAAAGACCTTTTGGAGTTAGGCAGACCGACCCGGTTGAGTTTGGGGAGTTTGTCGCTAATTGTGGATCTGACTTTGAAGAATGGACTAGGGCATCCCTGCACAAACTAGTTGGATCAAACCCCTCATGCTAACAAGTTGTTTCTAAACAGAAAATGGTTCAGATATATTGTCACCACTTGCTGGAAAGAAGCAGCTATACACAAAAATTGGGGCCATATAATGGTTCCTTAAATCATCCCATAACTCCCTCCTCATGATTGATAGCCCTCTAGTAATACTGAAACAGTGATCACTTGAGCTGACTTATAAACAGGAGTAACTCTTACATTTTTCAAGGGTTTAATAAACCCTAATTCTGTGAAAAAGTCTTCTTGTGTTCCGATATATAATTAACTACAAAGACAAATCTGAACAGTTATCATTGTGATAAATCACAAGATGATATCGTCCTGAACACTGACATTAAGTGTCTTATTCTGAAGAACAATGCTTCCTATGACAGCAACTTCATCTTCCACTGTTACAGCCTCACCTGCAAAACCAAATGTATCAGAGACCAATAAAAACAAACACATTTGTTGAGCAAAAAGCCTTGAGAAAAAAACAATGAAAATTACCAAGAATGGTAATCCCAAGCCTCTCATTGTAATCTCCACTAGCTTGAACTCTTGACCATCTACCTATTGAAGACTTCCATCCGATGATTGAGTTTATAACAACAGCATTGTCCTGCATTTAAACATGATTAGAACAACAAAACACACCTTTTCGGATTTGTAATTAGATGAACTTTTAAAACTTATTTACCTTGATCTCAACATCGTCTAAGATTATGCAGCTAATAAGCCTAACACCAGGTCCAACCCGAACATTTGCTGAGAGTGAGACATTTGGACCAATCTTTGCAGTTGGATGTAGTTTTACGGATGGGTGAATATAAACATCACCAACTATCACTGGTTTCTTATTAGTACCATCTCCTGAAGCCAAAAGATGAGGCGATGTTTGGCGAAATTGCGAAAGATATAGATCCGAGCATTTCAAAGATTTTCTGTTTAGAAACAACTTGTTAGCATGAGGAGTTTGATCCAAGAATATCTGAAATAATAATAGGGACCAAGGCCAAAAATCTACCCTGGAGTCTTAATCTGTTCCCAAAAGTCCTTATTTTCGTATGTGTATAGCTGCTTCTTTCCAGCAAGTGGTGACAATATATCTTGATCTAATCTTACAAAATCTGCAGGAACAGACCTTGTAGCGGATCGGAAGTGATCAGAGCTCGAAATCTGGTAACTGTTAGCTGCCAAATTCAGTATAAAGTCAAATGATTATAAATGAACAAATCTAAGTCTCTGAGATGAGGCGAATGATGAAGAACTCACATGTATCTCTCATTTGGCTATATACTCCTTCAATGGCTTTAAAGATATCTGAGGTAAAGACATAGACACCACAGTTTATCAAGTCACTAACCTGCNGACATAGACACCACAGTTTATCAAGTCACTAACCTGCATCGAGTGAATAACAAGGAAACCTTATAAGCTCAACAAAATCCAGAAAAGATAAGAAAAGAGGAAATTTTAGCAGAGAATTACAAAAGTCTCGGGTTTCTCTGTATAATGCAGGAGCTCTTTGNCATCGAGTGAATAACAAGGAAACCTTATAAGCTCAACAAAATCCAGAAAAGAAGATAAGAAAAGAGGAAATTTTAGCAGAGAATTACGAAAGTCTCGGGTTTCTCTGTATAATGCAGGAGCTCTTTGGTATCAGGATCAGCTATCAATTCCCCGAATTGGCTGGCTGCTTCTGCAGAAACCTGAAAAGAAGAAAAAGAATTGATGATTCCTTGATCTTTATATTGGTTTGTTCAATGAATATCCATGAAGAAAGCAATAAAAAAAAATGAAGGACATTGAACCTTGATTACTAGGATGGTTCCAACCCCGCCATATCTTCTATGTGCGTCTGTCCATAATAAATGAATGGAGTTACATGTAAGCAAGGAAAGGAAGACGATGAAGAAAATACGAGATTTAAAACGGAGAATACCAAGAATGTTTTGAAGTGGGAAAGAACAGCAAACATCACAGTTGAGGAGGAAAAGATGTGACTGTTGAAAATGACAAGTATATAAATGAGGAACAAATCAAATAAGCGAGTGAAGCAAAAACAAAGATTGGGGAAATTCAAACCGGTCTTTCTTCCATGATTATATCACGAAAGTAATAAAGTGCACCAGCTGAACCATGGGGTTTGTCTTCTTTCAAGTATCTACAAAAAACATGAGAAAGTTATTTATGACACTGGAGTTGAGATAAACAAAAACAGAGACAAATGGCTATACTGTATATAACTTACCGCACTGGAATTTTGAGCTCGTTAGAAATGGAAGAAACATACAAAGCGAATTCCCTTTCCTCGTAAAATCCAATCAGAAAAATCTGAGCCAGATTCGGAATCTGCCCTCCAAACATATGCAAAAGTTTGTGGTCAGATCTAGTAAACAAAATAAAGAGTAGTGGAGTGGAGTCAAATTTTGGAAACCTGTTTACAAGCAGAAATGGGATGATGAATCATGGGTTGTCCAGCTAAAGGAATCAGAGGTTCGGGTGTATTGAAGGATAATGGACGAAAGCGAGTTCCTAAATCAAAATCAGTCTCACTTTGAACAATACAAGTGGAGATCCGAAAGAATGGAAGATCTCTTACCTTTGGTCGGACCTCCGACCATTATGACGGCGACGACTTTCTCCTCCGACATGTCGACTTTGGTATTTTTTACAGTTGCAGAATGGTTTTTTGACTTTTGATCATCAAGCAGCAAGCACGTTACGTCTTTTGACTACAAACCGGAATGGTTTACACTCAAATATCCATGTTTGATCTCCGGTTCTTTCCGGTTTAAACTTGAACAACGACACCATTTGTGGATTTCGGGTTTTAGGTATTTGGCGAGTGAAAAAGATGCAAGTTTTAGGGTCGTCTGATTGCGATCTAGGGGTTTTAGAAACTCTATCGGACGATGCCATTGAGGAAATTACAGAAAGCTACAGTGGGTTTTTCACTACCGTCGACTCTCTCATTGCCGGAGATTCCTCAGTCGAGAAGGACTTTCGGTCTCACGTTTATACTCTCTGCAACTACGGACTTGCTTCTCTTGTTCGTGACCACTTTCTCACTTCCCTCCAGGTATTCCCATCTCAATCCCTATTTACTCAATCACGTTCTCTACAGTAACAATGTTTCTTCTCCCAGCAAGCTTTTGAGAAGAGAGGTGCTTCCACTTTTTGGCAACATTTTGAGGCTTACAGCCACCACAAACATTCTGTAAGCAGATACATTGCTTTGCTACAATATTCTCAATCTGTCTTCTTAAGTTTTTTTATTATAAAAAATTGGACAGAGTTACGGGGAGGAGATTCAGTTAGTGTTATGCAAGGCCTTGGAAGAAATATCTCTACAAAAGCAGTATCATGACAAGTGTCTGTCCATAGTGGTTGATGCTTTGCAGTCGTTTAAACACCAGGCATCAGAGGATACACACAACTCAGATGCAGAAACACTTCAACTTTTTTCCACTTTCCGCTCAATCTTGTCTTCAACTCTCATGACTACGCTTCCTCACCATTTTCCAGGTACACCCATCTATTTTGAATCAGACTACCAATCACTCTGTACTCAGTTCCTTTGCAGTGATCAGTTTTATCTTCTGATTTATTTGCTTGAAAGTTTGTTTTATGTCTTTGCCACTTGTTTTGACCAACTTCAATCATCTTCTTTTCTATATTGTGGTCTTAGAAATACTCCACTGGTATTTTAAGGAAAAGCTAGAGGAGCTTAGCGCAATCATGGATGAAGATGATAGTGAACAACAGGAGAATGATTCCATGGATTTGGACGAGAAGCTCCGATCTAAAAATGGAGAAATGGATGTTGATGAAGGTTATCCCCAAGGCAAATATTCAAGACATGATGACTTGGTGAAGAACATTGGGAAGGTGGTCCGGGACCTTAGAAGCATTGGATTCACATCTATGGCTGAAAACGCTTATGCTTCTGCAATCTTTTTACTTCTAAAGGTACTTTTATTCCTTCAGAGATATCATTTACCTGACTGAAACTTATAACTCGTACCCTGTTTGATAATGTTATACTCTAGGCAAAAGTGCATGATCTGGCTGGTGATGATTACAGGACTTCTGTTTTGGGGTCAATAAAAGAATGGATTCAGGTAGGTATTTCCTGCTTACGTTCTCACTGCACTATTATATTTTTTTGGTTATTTTGGAGATTCCTGACATTTGAATTCTCTTTCAGACCGTCCCTCTTCAGTTCCTTAATGCGCTGCTTTCTTATCTTGGTGATTCTGTAAGTTACAGTACCACGTCGTCTGGCCTTACGTCCCCTCTGGCTTGTTGTCCACCTCCAAGCTTTTCCAGAGTGGTGACTCCTTCTGAAGGAATTGTTAGGTGGAAGTTACGGCTAGAATATTTTGCGTATGAAACACTGCAAGATTTAAGGATAGCCAAACTATTTGAAATCATTGTTGATTATCCTGAGAGGTATTTTCTATACTGATGGTACTTTCTTACTCCCCACATCCCAATGGAGACCCATTTCAAATAATATTTCAAGAAGTTGAAAACATCTTCATCTCTGATGACAGTTTTGTTGATGCAACAGTTCTCCTGCTATTGAAGACTTAAAACAGTGTCTTGAATATACTGGACAGCATTCTAAGCTAGTTGAATCTTTTATTTCTTCGCTGAAGTATCGTTTGCTCACTGCCGGTGCCTCAACCAATGATATATTGCATCAATATGTGTCGACCATTAAAGCCCTTCGTGCAATTGACCCAGCCGGTGTATTTCTGGAAGCAGTGGGTGAGCCAATCAGAGACTATTTACGGGGGCGTAAAGACACAATTAAGTGTATTGTCACTATGCTGACGGATGGAAGTGGAGGAAATGCTAATGGTTCCGGAAACCCTGGGGATAGTCTTCTTGAAGAATTAATGAGGGATGAAGAAAGTCAAGAGAATGTTGGTTTTGATGATGACTTTCACACTGATGACAAGCAAGCCTGGATTAATGCTTCTCGGTATCCTTTCTGCTGTACTTTCATTAGTTTATAATCTTGCATGCCATTGGATTTGTCTGACACAACTTAATTTGTATTGTCCTTAGCTGGGAACCGGACCCTGTTGAGGCTGATCCCTTAAAAGGCAGTCTGAGTCAGAGGAAGGTAGACATACTGGGAATGCTTGTTGATATAATTGGATCTAAAGAGCAACTAGTAAATGAATATCGTGTTATGCTTGCTGAGAAGCTGCTCAACAAGACTGATTATGACATCGACACTGAGATACGCACTGTCGAACTTCTTAAGGCAATCTCCATTTTTGTTTTCACTCTAAAGTTTATCTTGTCATACTATTGGTTTGCTTCTGCAGTGTTGAGTCTAATCTTACCGCTTTCTTATTATGCCCACCAGATACATTTTGGAGAAGCTAGTATGCAAAGGTGTGAGATAATGTTAAACGACTTGATTGATTCCAAGAGAGTGAACACTAACATTAAAAAGGCATCTCAAACAGGTTATATTTCTCAATTGTTCTCAATTTTACCGCTGCAATGTAGATTTTTGTGTGAATCTCATCTGTGTTCATTCCTCTTCTTTAGGCACTGAGCTAGGGGAGAGTGAGCTATCTGTGGATATTCTTACATCAACGATACTTTCAACAAACTTCTGGCCACCAATTCAGGTAGTCATATGTTCTTTCTGATTTTCATATCGTACATAGTGTATATGCATATGAAGCATATAGATTCTTGTGTTGCTCTATTTACTGAATTAGATGAGGAATTTCAGGATGAACCTCTAGGACTACCCGAACCTGTCGACAAGCTGCTATCAGATTATGCCAATCGATATCATGAAATCAAGACCCCTCGTAAACTACTTTGGAAGAAAAATCTTGGCACTGTCAAGGTAGCTTTTTGTCTAAATAGTGTAGTAGTGGATAATTAATGTTTTGTTTTTGAGTATCGGAGAAAGCAGATACTGGTAAATATCTGTCTAAAATTGCTTGGATGAATTCAGTTGGAGTTGCAATTTGAAGACAGAGCTATGCAGTTCACAGTCTCACCTACACATGCAGCCATTATCATGCAATTTCAGGAAAAGAAAAGGTAACTACAAGGATGAGTACATATGGATAATTTTCTCTTCCAATGTTACTAAAATCATGTATCTTTCAGTTGGACCTCTAAGGACCTTGCTACAGTCATTGGGATACCCGTTGATGCATTGAGCCGGAGAGTAAATTTCTGGATAAGCAAGGTACATACTGTAATTGTAGCCTCTGGCTTTAAACCATTCATTTGGAGGAAGAGCTAACTACTAAAGTTTCCTGAACCTAGGGAGTTTTGAGAGAATCTACAGGAACAGACTCAAATCTCAATGTGTATACGCTTGTTGAATCCATAACAGATTCCGGAAAGAATGAAAGTGAGGAGCTTTTAGCAGGTGATGAAGAGAGTGAAAGATCGATAGCCTCTGTGGAAGACCAACTTCGCAAAGAAATGACAATATACGAGGTCTGTGATCATGCAGGAAAACTTTCCTTCTACTAATCATTTTTTCCAGAAATATAAAATCTAAACGATTCACGACAATGTTTCAGAAATTCATCATGGGAATGCTCACAAATTTTGGTAGCATGGCGCTAGAACGAATCCATAACACTCTCAAGGTACAGTCAGAGTCATCAACCTCACTGGTTTTAAAATGTTATTGTGTTGATCGTATGACCATTTTTTGCTCTGTTTTTGTAGATGTTCTGTGTAGCTGATCCTTCTTATGACAAGTCTCTGCAACAGCTTCAGAGTTTTCTTTCTGGTTTGGTCTCTGAAGAGAAACTAGAGTTTAGAGATGGAATG
This sequence comes from Aurinia saxatilis, assembly GCA_900406295.1. Taxonomy (NCBI): domain Eukaryota; kingdom Viridiplantae; phylum Streptophyta; class Magnoliopsida; order Brassicales; family Brassicaceae; genus Aurinia; species Aurinia saxatilis. The sequence goes on along the minus strand of OVAP01003976.1, from coordinate 8,270 downwards.
TATTTGCTAAAAAAGTAGAACTCGTTTACAAGTGTTTGGCCAATCCAAACAATTTGACTTGAACTAACTTGAAAAAACCTGAATTAATCAAGTTATGGGTTCTCATGAAAATCTATTTAAGCATAATAATATATAGCAATTTAGGTTTAAGTTGTTTGGTTTGGTAATTGGATAACTAAATAATCGTAATAAAACTCAAATCATTACATAAACTATTAAATATTGTATTGCAAATTAGCAAACATCAATAAAATTATTACCTAAAACAAAACAAGTATTTCTTAGCAGTAAATCATTTTGTATATGTAAAAATTACATAATTTTACTAGTTATCCTAGTGGTAACTTAATTGTTGTTTAGTATAAAAGTCTAAAATCTAATCACTTATTCTTTACAAAGTCTCTATTCTCTACGTCTTGGTCTCATACATGCACACAACAATCAAAATAAACCAAATTCAAACTTAAATAATCCAAATAAAACATAGATTTAGGTTTAATTCGATCAAATTATGTATGATCCAAACAACTTGGACTTGATCCACAACTTGAAAAGTTTGATCCAAATTTCCGTTGGATTCATTTTGGTAATACATTTCTCAATCCAAAGAACTTGGACTTGAACCAAAACTTGAAAGACTTGATCCATAACTTGGATTGACCACACCTTTGAGAGCGGGCCATGTAATCAATCATACGGCCATGATAAAAAAAAAAACATCTATGGGCCTATAAATTGTCAAACTTGTTATAATAATGTTAAAATATGTACATGTGGATCGTAGAAGCTTTGATGAAATCAGAAGTCAGAGTCGCATTTATGTACGGGCGCTAATCCTGTTTGATGTCAACAATTTACTTTGAAACTATCGGATGGTGAAGTTACCGAATGGTGAGAAACACATAGTTTTTTTTAATAAGAAAATGCCAAAAAATATTTTAAAAACGTATTGTTTATTAAAAATTGACTCATGACAAACCGAAGTTCCCTTTAATGCAAAGAACGTTAGACCTACTCTTTTTGGCGTTCTTTCGAATGATCAAGCAAATCCAGACTCACAGACTGAGAGAATCAGAATTCCATAGATCTTTCTTGATAAAATTTGGCAATATCTACTATTCACATATTTGGTAGAAAAGTAAACTAGGAAATGGAGAGCTAATAAGCAAGTATCAGAGTTTTTGGAGAGAAACAATACTTTTAATCTGCAAGCGCAAGACGTAAACACCGGCAAGGACAAGGGTATGATAACAGGTGGAGAGACAATCAGTGAAGCTATTCTAAAACACTCGATCATGTTATAATACTAAGTTGTTACTGTTAGAGGGTGCTTTTGATGCTCAAATACTTAAAGTCGAGGAAGATCTCTGCAAGGCGCTTAAAACTAGTATGGTGACCAATCAAATAGAAAGCATAGAGAGGAGGTTATATGCTCAAGAGCTTGGTGCTCTTCATGCAATGAACTCAGGAGGATTTTAAGTTGGGTGTTATGAATTGAGTACTTCGGGTTCATCCTTATTTAAAAGAACGACACAATGAAAAAACATGTGAAGGATAAGAAGGAAAAAAGGATGACCAACTGGAGTCCTATTTAAATATGAGGAGAAAGAGATGGTGGTGACTAATAGAAATTCAAAATTTTATGGTAAGAACTCGGCCAGACGCATCAAACAAGATCAGTCAAGGGTGGATACAATTGATCCGCCAACTATCCAATAGGTCTTTTGAGCTGAAATTGTCAAGGGATTGAGAATCTTGCGACAATTTATCGGATCAAGGAAATGTGTCAAATACATTTCCATGATATTCTATTCATGATGGAGACTAATTAACAACAATGTTTGCAATATTCTCAAATTACCAAAGGCTTGCCCAACACTTGGCAATTCCAACTGTCTAGTTTAACGAAAACGATGATGGTAGCGACCCCGCATGGCCTCTGTCCAAGTCATTTGTTGATAGTCATTATTTTACCCCTTTTAGTATTTTTCCTAACAAAACCAAAGAAACCATGTATGAAACTGTTTTTTTAACCTATTTGTGTTTTTGAAGTGTTTTTTTTTAGAAAACCAAGACATTTGGGTATTTAAATAGGTATTTTTTTCCAAAGACAGCAATCCAGCATAAGAAGTTTGGGTCCGGATGAAGATGTTGTGCATTTTGGATTGAGATGAGATTTTAAAAACAAAAAATCCACGTGAAGCAGTTGTCATATGGATTTGAAATCAAGTCAACCAAGGAGAAAAGGCTAAAAATTAAAGAGATGTCTTTGTGGAAGCTCAAGACGTATTAAGGCCCATTCAATGGAATACCATTCTGCGATCGATCGAATGGTGAAGGATAAATACAAGAAGCTTGGGGAACCGTAGAGGATATTTAGTTTGTTGTACAAAATATATTTTTGGATAGCTTTCGATGACTTGGCATATTCGATCGAAATGATAAGGATAAATCCATATTTTGGATCTTTATCTCTGATTCAATCTTATCTCTTCTCAACTTTTGCACCCGGACTCTCGTTATTATAAATAGCAGAGAGTAACGACCATAAGATAACACACACTTTTCAAATCATCCAGAAAAATCAGCTCACCAATTTTCATATTTTTCATACTTGTGCTTCATTTCTTTGAGTTTATATTATTAAATGATGTCAAAGGGATAATTTTGCATTCCATGTCTTTTGATTTGGAAAAGTTTCCTGAACCCCTTTATAATTTATATGATAACATTTTAAATTGTTTATATATTTATTATCAACATATCTGAGTAGCTTCTTTGTTATAAATAGAGGTTGTTCAAAGGGAATCATGGTTTGGTAGATAAACAATAAAGTTTATGTCATGACTAGTTATAGCTTACTTTCTTATCATGCAACTTAATTTCATCTAGGATTAACTGCGGATAAGAAACCATTAGAGTATGTTAACCTGAAAACTGATTTTAAAAGCTTTAATGTCCACTCTCTGATGAACAATTGGTTTCTTAACTTAAGGACTAGATTAGGGATCGAAGGGACGAAACAATAATTTATATTAACCTGGTGCTCGACCAGTCTAGACCGGCTAAGCCTAACAAAGGAAAGTCATAGTCGAATACTAGTGATTTCAAGTTCTATAGTTTTTCTAGAAGACTGCATAAATTACTACTTTGAATAATCCAAACAGTGATCCTTGCGAGCAATCTTGGCTTCCTAACGCCTACTAATATTGTTTTTACTCACCTTTTATTTTGCTTTTTATTTTACAGGAGATACAATTCGACCGATTTCACCCATGTTCGATCGGATATAACGTGGATCGATCGATTGTTCCCACATTTGACTGATTCCTTTATTAGAGTGAGGAGAGTCGAGGCAAGTATGACCGAGACTATCCATCACATGAAGAACAAGCTTCTGAGCAAAAGAGAACAAGCACAAGACTAGGTGAATGATCAAGAGGCAATCTGAGACAACATCCGAGTGATCAAGAGCCATTCAAGACATTATCCAAGTAATCAAGACCATCAAAGCTTGCTTGTAATTCAAGGAGGAAAGTAGCACCAATAATAATACTTGAATGGTGTTAAACGATTCAAATATGCAAGTGGCGGTTTATTTCTATACAAATGAGGAAAGAAAGATCAGTTTAAATTATGCAAACAATTCATACCCGTTTGGAAGAAGTTAAATAAGAGTCACATGTTAGCTTAAGCTTAAGAATCTCTCCTCTTTGATTTTCAAAAGGAAAAAAATAAGGATGAACAATCCCGATTTTCATTCAAGTGAATGACAACCATATATGGCTTGGGTTTCTCATTTCTCAAAAGGATTTAGCAATGGTCCGAATCTTAAATTTCTTTGTGAAATGGTAGAATTCAAAGGACAATAGCTAATTCAATCTCTCCAATGAAAGTGAAAAACAAATTGTCTGTGGTGAATAACCATAAGAAAATTCTTGGTTGGTGAATTTACACATTCTAAAAGAAGACTATGGGATGGTTAGGCAATTTGAAATCATGGCAGTAACAGCAAAAGGGAAGGCATTTAAAATCATGTTGAATCCAAAAGGCCTTTGTTGTTACTAGGTAAACTTGGCTAAAGAGGACTCATGGGATCCAAAAACATTTAAAATCATGTTGAATCCGAAAGTGAACCATGGAAAGTATAAGCACTTAAAATCATGACTCTTGGTCTAAGGGAGAGTGAAGTGGAATTGATACACAAAGTTTTAACATATGTGTTTCTAACGCAAGTGCACATCAAATATCAGTTATAGTACTTAAGGATCGAATCCACGAAGACAGAATAATATGCAAACTAATTAAATAAATTCTAAAATAAAACTAGAATGAGGGATTTTTTTTACTAACTAATTAAAGCAAACCGTAAGTGATTTTTGAGGGTTTAAATCATTTAAAACAAACTTTAGGCTTTTGTGAACTTCAATTAAGAATTTAATTTGTGCATGTTTTACGTCGAGTGTCGACCAACAATGATGTGGTGTCGATCGACACGTCACGTACAAAATTTATGCAACCTTAACTCCAGAACATGAATGATGTAAACAAGCAATCCAACTCTCGTTGAGACAACTATCTTAGTTTAAATCCTAGCAAGACCAAATCTCTTTGAGAATCATAATGAATTTAAACTAGCATTAAAGATCCTATTCAATTGTTCACTAACTATTCTAAACTAAATCTCTTTGAGAAAAGATACCTAGCTCTGCTAAGATTAATTCCATCAATTTATTAACACTCTCGTGTATAATAAATTCCCTATGATCTAGACTCTAGGTAGCTAATCTATGAATCTATCATTAAAAACATCTAGGAGAAAAGTTAATTAATGGATACTAATTAAGCATAAGGCTAACATAAATTCATTCTTCTAGACCTGATTAATAAACCACTCAGACATAGTCAATCAATTCATCATGCAATCCTACAATATATTAATAAAGAAGTAACTTAAGTTGTTTTTGTCTACATGTCACTCGAAGATACAAAGTTGGCTAATAAACTATGACGTGGACTTTAAAAATTATTTTTTGAAAATAATTCTTTTAGAAATTGTTGTGAGAGACCTAGGTTTTGTGGTGAATCCGAAATCGTAGTTTGTGTTTGTTAAAATCCATCATGCAAAGAATTAAATTTGTTTCTCACTAATTTTCAATGGGGTCTCTCTTTTCAATTTTTCAAAACAGTTAAGATTTCATTTTAGTTGTTTTCTGGGTTTTAAACCAATTTTTTAGAATGAATTCTGGGCTTTGTGTTAAATTTCTTTAGTATTCTTGGTCGATGATTTATAGTTCGAATAATTGACATTGTCTGCTTGATCGATGATGTTATGCTTTTAATTATAGATGAAAAATTTCAGAACAGTTAACTGTGACTATATTGTTCGCAAGATTTTTTTATCACACACACACACACACACACACACNACACACACACACACACACACACACACACACACACACACACACACACACACACACACACACACATGTTATGTTTTGAGGGTTAGATTGTTCTGTAAACTAATGTGCGAGAACCGAGTGAGACAATGGAGAGCGAATCAGAATGAAGCTTAAGAAGAAACTCTCTGATTCTAAGTATAGAGAAATCAGTGGACACAACATCTTTGCACCACCGCCTGGGATACAACCTCGGTCTGGAACCAGTGGAGTTTGGCTTTAAAAGACAACTTCAACCTCGGTTCTCCAATCATAAGACCTTAATCTCGGGTTTCTTGACATTTAATCCAAGTAACTATCATGATAATGCTCTCGTTATATTGTTCAGCAGCCTGAAGAAGACTCATATGTGAAGACATCAAAGAAGATTTATGACAAGAAGTTCGCAGAAGTTTCAGGGAACGATATATTCAAAGGAGATGCAACATTAACTTCTGTCGAGAAACATCTGAGTGAAGCAAAACTTAAGGATATAAGAGGGAACAACATATTTGCATATGGCAAAGTAGAGGCAATAGACTTGATGGGGATTAGTTTTCACCCAAAATATTTTCTGCAAGCGCACAGGTCTCGCAGTAGTACTTAGGGATCGTATCCACAGAGAGCAGAGTCACACAGTAGCACGTCCAACTTCACTAGAGCTAAGCAGAAAAATGAAATGGATTTTTGGGAAACAATTGATCGGTCTTATGAACTGATCGATCGTTCGAAGCACCTTTCGGTCGATTGCTGATTATGCGGTCGATCGATCAATGCCAGAAAATGCTAAAACAAAATAAACGTGAGAAAATCCAATATGAAAAGGCGTTAGAAAGTCAGGTAATGCATCAGTGGATCACAGTTTAATTTATTCAGGGTAGTAATTATGTAATTCCTAGTTTAGGCTATATAGTTGATTTCACTGATAAATAACTATCTTTATGGTCAGGCTTAGCTAGACTAGTTCAATTGGTATCCGAGTTAATTCTAACATATATCCTTTCAGAAAGAGAATCTGTGTGCTGATCAACCAATCAATCTAGGCATTAAGTTCAAGAAATCAAATCCTACAAACTGATAAATACTAAAGCTTTCACTATTAAGTTATGGATCTCTTACTCTAAGTGGTGTATTAGTAGCAGATTTATCATTTAGATTAATTGCTGATATGAAAGTAAGTGATAGTGATGATATTTTACCGCTTTTCGATATGAGTTTCCGGTGTTTTTATCAAAGAAACTATTTATTTTGAAACATAAACTCCTGCATTTTACGTTTTTCTGTTTGCAAAGTATTTTTGTGAAAACAATGCATTTTAGGTTGCAAAGGGACACTTTTTATCGAATCCAGTAAATCAATATCAGAAGTACAGGCCCGGATGAAATAGAAGATGTTCATTTTGGAATGAAGTGAGGAGTTAGGACAATCAAGCCACGAGAGTTAGCTTTCAAATGGGCTTGGAATCGTGCCAAAATTTCTCAGGAGTAAGAAGTTAAGCCCAAATTACTGAAGGAGTGTCCAGAAGCCCACAAGACTTGAAGGCCCAATCGATCGGACAAGAGGCCCACCGATCGATCGAAGCCCATTTTGTCAAGAAGTTTCCAGAATAAATTCAGATATGTACCGTTGCATTTGGGGAGATATTTGCTTACGTTGAAGATAAACTCAGGAGATACGAAATCTTCAGAAATGCTCAGGAAGATTATGTTCGATCGGTCAGGATAACAACGACTGATCGATCAACTGAAGATAACCACTAAAATTTGGATGTTTACGCAAATCTTCCTTCTGATTCTTCTCAACCCTTTGCTCGACCCTCTCCCCTATAAATACAGACCTCTGACGGTCGAGAGAAACATCATAAATTCTCTAAAAGTTTCCAGACATCCATGCTTACAGTTTATCAGTTTTTTTTTGTTCTCTTTCATTTTGTCTATTGCTTCAAGAAAGAAGTATGTAATCTCTGCATATCCAGAGAAGTTATTCTTAACTCTTTCTATATAAGCAATTTTCATTATGTTTATGTCTACTCTTGCTATGTATGAGTAGTCTTTTAATTAGGAATAAGGTTTTGCTAGGAGTAATCATAGTTTGGTAGATAGGCAATATGATTATATAATGAGTAGTTTATAGGCTTACTTTCATACCAACACTTAATCTAAATGATAGGATAAATCTGCTACTAGTACACCACTTAGAGTAAGAGATCCAGATCTTGATAGTGAAAGCTTTTCTATTTATTAGATTAGTAGGATTTGATTTCTTGAACTTAATGCCTAGATTGGTTGGTAGATCAGCCCAAAGGTTTTCTTTCTGAAAGGATATATATTAGAGTTAACTAGGATGCCAATTGAACTAGACTAGTTAAGCATTGCCATAATGATAGTGATTAGTGAAATCAACTATATGCCATGTTCAATTGACAGACGCTAGCGATTACGGTTGCGACTAGCGATTGAGGCTGCGACCCGCGATTGATGCTTGTTGTTCGTTTGCCAGTCGCGCGATTGATCGTAGCGACTAATCGCAGAAGAAACAAATCGCATCACTGAAAGTCCCAGCGACTGAAAATCAAAATCGCTGATCGCTGCGACTGATCGTAGGTCCTGCGATTGATAACCGAACAGTATGTAATCGCAGTCGCGGATCGCTATCGCTAGCGACTGTCAAACGAACAGGGCCTATATAGCCTAAACTAGTAGTTATATAATTACTACCCTGAATAATTCAAACCGTAATCCTCTGATGCATTAACTGACTTCCTAATGCCTTTTAATATGAATTTTCTCACGTTTATTTCATTTTAGTCATTTCAGGCATTGACCGATC
>OVAP01003975.1:0-15315 GCA_900406295.1 Aurinia saxatilis | reverse complement strand
GGGGGGGGAAACCCCCCCCCCTTTTTTTTTTTTTTTTTGTGGAAGTTCCGAATCTTCAGATGAATTATTCGAGAAGTATGAAAACAGAACTTAAAAAATTATGTATCTCGTTTGTGTTTAGCATTTATGAAAATCATCAAAAAAAAAAAAAAAAAAATTGGAAGTTTCGATAAGGTAGCTAGTAGGGCAAGAGTGGACTTATGGGGCAGCAAAATCAAGGATGATTTATTTGCAAGTTGAATAATGTAAACACTTCCCAGTTCCCACACGAGTTGGCTATTTTTTTCATTTGTATCCCCAAGAAATCTTTAATGCATGTTTCATTTAAAAACAACGGATCCTCTGACTCTCACTGACCCAAAAGTCTTTGGTTTGAATTTCATGGCATATTATATTATTATTTTATTTATGGTCCTTTTATCCTTCCGTCCAAACTTTAAAATTACACATGTCTAAATTTTTTAATTGAGAAATTTTAGAAAATACTATTTTTTAAACATTTTTTTTAAAACTATCATTCCTGTTACTTATTATTTTCTAAGTGATTTTTGTCAATGTGTCAATCTCTCAGCAAAAATTAGCGTAAAAAATATATGACATGTCTTTTGTTAAAGATATATCAGTGTTTAAAAAAATTATATCAACATTTGCAAAAATTAAATCAGCATTTTCAAATATGACATGACTTCATAATTATAGTTTATCTAGAGTCAAGGTGATTTTTTGGAAATTTCACAGGGATTCACTATTTTCATCAATTCTCACAATTTATTTTGTTTTTAGTGTTTCCGTTAGTTTATTTTATTCTTTTGTGTCTCTTTCTGTTCTCTTCCTTAATTTTTTTATTCCAACTGCTTAGCATAGAGATCGAGATTCGATCTATGGAGAAGAGGAGATTATCGACCAAAAGAATTGTCGTATGCAAATCGATCATTCAAGCGATGGAGAAGAAGATATTATCGACCAAAAGAGATTATCGACCAAAAGATTCGAGCGATGGAGAAGAAGGAGATCATCGATCTATCCCCCTATGCAAATCCCTCTTCTTCAATTCGGAATCAGATTGATTGTTAGAGAAATAGAAATATCACCACGAAAGCTTCAATTGGAATGGGGCAATCGAATTCGACTTCTCCTTCGGTTGGTTTCTGTTCTCGAAGCAGAATGGTCCCATCATTGTCATCCCATCATTACCACCATTTTTTGTTCCTTCAAGTTGCGTTACTCAAAGTTTAAGTTTATACCGATTGTGAAATTGACATGCAACACCGAAGACATAGACATTACTCAAAGTGGCAACTTCCCTTGATAACACTTGTGCATGTAGGAGTTTGACCTGATCTTCTTCTTTTGGGATGATGTCTCCGCAACGCAAGGAAAGAATGAGGTAGTCAAATACCGTAAGCGAATTTGGCTTCTTTCACTCTTTGTTGCCGTTATCCAAGCGACTGCATCAAATCTTTCAGAGCCACCTACCCTACCTCTCTCCTTTCATTCGAGTTACACTTAATTCGACTGAAATGTATCCAAATGGCAAAAGAAACAATATTTACCCATAATTCATTTTGAAATAAGATGAATGGTAAAAAGAAAAAAATATGCTGAATCAACAAAACTGAATTTAATCTTAATATAAATGTATATATTTTTTAAAAAAATGAACTAAAATGTAAACTATTCTACCAAATCGAACTATTTTATTTTTCTACATAACTTTCGAGCTTTTCTAACTTTTAACTATTTTTTTTGTTTTTCGGAAGTAAATCTCATGCCTAAGACCCAAACTAATCTCCTTTCGGTCCAGCTTCCTTTTCACGCATGTAAGTTGGGTGGGCAAGTGGAGTGCTTTTTTGTTTTCTCATCCCATTTTCTTTTTTTCAGTGATTCAATAATATTAAAAATTCTAAGAAACTAAAAGCTTACCGGTAATAAGAGAAGTTTTTAGTTTCATAGATTCCGGAGACTTGTGTTTGTTTTAATCAATATAGTCATTACATAATAAAATATTTATTTCAAATCGTAAATAAATATTCTATATAAAAAATTTAATATGTAACTAATGGTAACACTAAGGATTTAAGTAATTATAATATATTTTGTTGTTTATTTAAACTATTACATATTGTATTATGTTATATACAAAGTTTTAACCTATATATTCAATCTGCAAGTGCATAATAATTATCAGTCAAAATACTTAAGGATCAAATCCACAAATGCCGATAAATATGCAAACTAATTTAAAACTCTTATTTAAATTTAGGATCAGGGGTTTTAAATTCACTAACTAATGCAAGTAACGAGTAAATTAAGGTGAGGGTTTTAAACAATTAAAAGCAAGGTTGGGCGTTGGGAACTTTGAGAATATAATCCAAACTGTCGCCAAAACACATCGAGTGTCGTTCGACACCGCGTGGTAAAATCAGGTAACACTAAATTCTAGAACATGAAAACTATTGTAATGCAAACCAACTTCCATTGTGAATGCAATCTATAAATAATTCCTAACAAACCAAATTCTTTTGTGAATCCTAAAGAATTATTTTTGTATTAAATCTAGGTTCAATTGTTCACAAACTTTCTAAACCAAATTCCTTTGTGAATATAAAATTTGCTCCTAAGATTTATTCAAGCAATTATTAACACTTCCATGTATAATAATTAACCTATGATCTAGACTGTAGGTGATCAAACTATGGCTAGCATTAAATTTAATCTAAAGAAAGAATTAAGGGTTTAAACCTAATTTAGACTTATGACTAACAATAATTAATCTAAACCCTAAGTCTAACAAGAGAATTACTCACACATAGCTAAGCAAAACATCATGCAATTTAATTTAAAGCAATAAATATCAAAGAGAAAAGATAAAAACAAGGGTTCAAAGGATATTTCTCTCCATTATAAATGCTCTCGAAAGTAAATTAAAGAATGAACCTAAACAATAACTTAAACAAAGAATTTATAGGAACCTGGACGAATTTTACATTTGGCAAATTAACAAAATTGATTTTCCCAAAGATACTTGGAAAATTGCTTGATCTTAAAGAAATGAAAAAGTGGCTGAATATCCGACTGGTGTTGATCGACACCTTGCTATGTTTTCCTTTTTTGTTCTTCGTTTCCTTTTCTTCTCTCGAGCTTTCTTTATTTTTGCTCCATAAATCTTCTAGAATTCACCGAAGGTCCAAAACACGTCAATGCACATAAAATTACTCACTTGGACTCTAATAATAATATATAGACTCTAAAACATAGATAAATATATAATTTATTATATTAAAAACCGGTAAAATATAGAATATATCATTATAAAATCAATAAATATAAATAAGCAAGAGTTTTAGCATAACTAAATCTAAAATTTTATGAATTACTTTACATACTTAATGGCCTACATATATACTAAAAATCATTTTTCATTTATCATAATATGTAGTGACTTTTTTTGTTTCAAACATTTGTTTAATCGACTAAAATCCAAAAATAAAATTACCATTAAAATTTAAGATAAATTAAAACGAACAGAAACTATATATATATTTTTAAACTATTTAAATTGAAAATTGTATTTATTTTTTACTTTAAAGAGATCACTAAGCCCGCACAGAGCACTGTTAAGGTTTTTATTGTTAAATTACACTAGTCAAATCATACATAATTCTATACTACTATATAAAAAATTTGGGTGTGCTTTTTCACAATATGATTTAGGTAATCAGCGGTTTCACTTTGCTTCCCCTTGGGCACAAGGGGCAAAGTAAGAAGCACACGACCTGATCACTTGAAAGTGTCGAGATATATCTACCCAAGTCAGTATTCTCACATGGACAACTCTATATCGCGTTATCCATAATTAAGTCCACGACCATATTCAAAGGTTTGATTACGGACAAAGACGGAAAACTGTGTTTAGAAATTTTAGGAAGTAGGTACGCGTCAAAAGCGTATATTATATTTATACATATATAATTTCAAATATCAAATTATATTAAAATTAAGAAATTGTTTTAAATAAAACATTTTCATCTTCATTTTCTCTAACTTCGTCAAACACAATCGCCTCTAACTCTTGTTCATCACGAGAAAGATCATGCAACTCAAGTCTTCTAATATAAATTTTATCCAAAGAATCAAATTGGTCACCTCTAACATCCCACATTTTACTGTGACTTGCTTTGTAAGCAGAACTCTTTCTAGTTAGAAGACAAATCTTAATTAAATTAATAAAATAGTATGCATATCTTTAATTTTTTAATTACTTTTTCTGAAGCTTTCAAAATAAAAAAGAATTGGAGCTTCCGAAATGGAATCGAAGCTTCCAAAAAGCTTCCAAAACTAGTTTTCTTAGAATCGAGCTTCCATCGAGCTTCCGGGAGCTTCCGATTGCGATTAAGATTTAAAAGTGGGAATTGGACCTCGGTACAAGCTTCCATAATTTCTAGACGGAAATGATCAAAAGAAAACCATGAACAATCTTCTATATCTTATGATGCCATTTTACAAGTACTTTACACTTTCTACATGTACATTTTTGTTCTTTATTTTCTAATCTCTAAAGAACATAAAACAAAGTTTAATTTTTTTATCGAATATATTCAAGTCCGCACAAGGTGCAGGCAACTAACCTAGTTTTTGTATATCTTCAAAATTACCATCATTTGATATGCTATTTTTCATTACCAATTACACATAAGGTTTAGGGTTTTAGGACTTAAGGTTTAGTAAAATTATAGAGTTCAAGATTGACTTAAGGTTTTTATGGTTTAGGATTTAGGATTTAGGATTTAATTTTTGATAAATTAAACCCTTGTAAGAGTAGGGTTTAATTTTTGATAAATTTAGGGTTTAGTTGTTGGGATTTATGGTTTATATTTTAAAGGGTTAGAGTCTATTAGGGGTGGGAAGACTTTTTAGGGTTTTGGATTTTAGGATTTACGGTTTTAAACCTTAAGCCCCAGATACCTTAAAATCTTATAAATAGTTAATACTTAAATAGTGATATTTTGAAAATTTACCCAACCCAATGGTATTTTTGAAAAATGGTGCACAAAAAATAGTAGTTTTAAAACTCTCCCTTTTTAATTAAATTTTTAAAAATATATCATAACAATTTTAAGAGAAAATATTGATCAATGCTTATTTTATTTATTATTCATCCAAATTTAATTATAAAGTCTGAATCTTTCTTTATTATTTTTTAAAAATATTTATTTATTTGTATTAATTCATCAATTTATTCACTTAAATCATTCGAAACTAATTCGCTTTATATATATTTTTAAAAAGCATATATCAAATATAATTACTCTAATATATTTGACGTTTATATTTAATTGTATGAATTCATGTATCTACTCATTCAAATATTTGGGAAAACTATTTTTAGAAAGAGTGACCATATATAACCATACCTTTTTTTTAATTACATATATCCATCTTTTTATATTAATACCATTATACCCTTCATTTACTAAAACTATTTTTCATTATAAATGATATATTTGCTAGGGTTTAGGATTTTAGGATTTAGGGTTAGTAAATTATAGAGTTTATGATTTACTTATGGTTTAGGATTTAGGGTTAAACCCTTATAACTTAGGATTTAATTTTTAATAACCATTAAAATTTAATTATTAGGATTTAGGGTTTATATTTTAGGGGATTAGAGTTTATTAAGGGTGGGAAGATTTTTTTGGTTTAGGATTTTAGGCTTTATGGTTTTTAAACCCCAAACCCTAGACCCTAGATCCTAGATCCCCAAACCCCATAAATAGTTAATATTTAAATATGGGTATTTTAGACATTTTACAAAAGAAAAAAGGAAAGTGAATATATATAATTAATGATATAAAAAATGGGTATATATGGTTAAACCTTATTTTTAATTGGTTTTGCATAGTTTATTATATAATCTTGTTTTACCAATTAAACTTAAATTTTATTTAGATCTTTTTAATCATATTTTCCTTTTCGCCTTTCTCTAGTGCGTTATTTCAAACTTCAATTTAATTTTCTTGGTTTTCTCTTAATCATATTTTCCTTTTCGACTTCTTAATCATATCTAATTCATATTTTAAGAAAAACAACAACTATTGTTTTATTTATAGGAAAACCAAGAAGTCTTCCTTTTATTTTTGGAAAATCTTAGAAATATCTTTTGCTAGAATATTATTGATTTTTTCTTTAGATGATGACTCGTGTGTTTTATCGGAGAAAAACCAATTATATACAAAACTGACATTTCGAATTTACAGACTATCATATTATGAATGTGGATTCTTGGTATAGGCGTGTGCATTGTACTCTCCTTCATCAACCAGCTTTTTTTTTGGTACATGACGATGTTGTTAAACATTATCGTAATCTCAAAAAAAAAAAAAAAAGTAACAGTAACAATTACTTTGTGTAAAGAATCATTTTCTCAATCATGTAATTTATTTCCAACTTTGGCATCTTTAAGGACAAACAGATCCGGTGAAATGTTAATATTTTTTTCTCCACCTTTTTGCTTAATACTTTAAAAAAAATTCCCAACTTTTTGCTTAATTTCTTTTCAAAAATTTCCCAATTTTTGGCTTAACTCTTTTCAATTGTTTCCTTTATTTTTTATATTGTATTACATAGTTTACATAATATTAATTTTATTTTTGATAAGATTTTTTTCGATCATCGAATAATAAAATAACATATGTAAAAATTACATATATTCCTATTTTCAAAATTATTTTATTTTTATTGTGACTCATCTGAGTCCAAATTTATATTAGATACATGCCAAATCCCGTCAATTAACATTCACTTAATCACACTTAACTTGATAATAATATATGGTGTTTCCTATAGAGATATTTTAATAATTCATTTTTTTAATCGTCTGAAATTTTATTAAGAATAAAGATAAAATAATTCCAAAGAACAATGATAAAGGATAAGAGACAATGAATCATCACAATCTTAACAATAAATTTTTTTAGATGATTGAAGATGCCTCTCATTGTATCCTGAAGCCACGATGATCCTCCTAATGCTAGATAAGATTGAAATCGTCCATCTCGCAGCACACTCTTAGCTATATCCATGACCACTGTATTAGCATGAATGTGTGAAAGCTTAAATGTAATACGTTCAAAAGCTAGAAACAGCTATTGAATCGAATGGATAAAAGCTTTGTACTTCGGCCAAGCCGATGGTTTGGACAATGCTTCAAACGCAGCCTTACAGTCCAAGGCGATGATCACTGATGAATAATGAAGGTCACGTAAACATTGAAGCGTCCATCCAATACATCTTAATTCTGCAATAATTTGATTATAAGCTCTCGTGAAAGCATACCTAGAGTGAGTACGAACTGATCCCTCATGATCCCGAACCAGCCATGCACCACCAAAATGACTCTGTTCTGATCTCCAATTCGAATATACGTTACATTTTAAAGACCCAACCAACGGAAGCGACCAAGCCGTATCAAGTATGTTGCAAATCCGCGACCTAGGAGAGACATCATTAGTCTCGTTCTTAGTAAGCAAAAACCAAGGACGAGAAGATTCAAAGGCTTCCTGCTCCAAACTTGACACATCTCGATGAATTTGAGAGAGAAGAATCTGATTCCGGAACTTCCAAATGGACCAAATTACCTAAGAAATCACTTGTCTTCGATCCACAGTCAAAGTCAAGTCCACCAATAAATCGAAAACATAAGACATGTTCTCCGTTAATGATGAAGTAAAGCCATTGATAGGAGCAGGAATTCCGGCAGTAGACCAAAACAATTTAGCCGCCATACATTCAAACAAGATATGCGAGATAGTCTCAAGGTCTAACCCACCCAATTTGCATTTTGTATCAACGGCCATTCCACGCTTAATAAGTTGTGTAGAGACAACGAGCGCGCCTGATAAACTTCGTCAAAGAAAGAGACGAATTTTCGGTTCAGTTGGTATAAACCATACACGTCATTTCAGTGCAATAACCTCTTGATTTATTTAGATAATCAAACTATATAACAAAAGATAAAATCGGGTTTTTTTTAAGAAATGGAGTTCTTTTTATCTTTATTATATATGTATATATTTACATTTCGACATATATGTATATATCTACACGTATATTTCAAAATATATGTATATATTTACATTTTTCT
The DNA here is from genome assembly GCA_900406295.1 of Aurinia saxatilis. Taxonomy (NCBI): domain Eukaryota; kingdom Viridiplantae; phylum Streptophyta; class Magnoliopsida; order Brassicales; family Brassicaceae; genus Aurinia; species Aurinia saxatilis. The sequence continues at coordinate 7,172 of OVAP01003975.1, read as the reverse complement.
ATTTTCTGATAATCATGCATTACATGAAAAGAAGCATGAGTCGAACACAATTCTTCTTAATCGTTCTCATAGCGAGCTTCGCTTACTACATCCTTTCTTGGTTATATCTTCACCGTGTTAACATCAATCAGCAATGTCATGGGTTTGTTGGCTTAATCCCAAATTGATTCTCGTTAACCAATTTGGTTAAGGTGAACATGGTTTTGGTATCGGCATTGGTTTTGATTGGGTCACAATTAGTGCTTATCTTAATGTTCATGCATATAAAATTATTGTAAATTTCGTCAATTTTGTTACTTCCAAAAACAATTAATCTTTTTTTTTTCCGTGACATATATCATGATATAAATTACAATGGATTCGAGTTAAATTTTCATAAACTAGAATTTTGACATCCGATGCTCGACTTGCTTAAACTGTAATCACAAATGAATAATAGTAGCAAGGATCTTATATTTAAAATTTGTCATTCATTAGAAGTCAGAATTCAAGAAATGACAAGACTGTAGTTAACAAAAAGTCGACATTCGGCAAACTATTTTTAATTGTTTTTTGTATAAATTCAATATATCATTTTTTTATCAGTTAAGCTTACATTTAATTTTTATTTTTATTTAGATTTTATTTTTCTACTCATTTATGTTTTTTACTTTGTTTTTCTTAGTACAAATATACAATTTTTTATGGTTATAACTAAAATGATGATCAATATCTTATTTTTGGAGAAATCAGAAAGACATATTTTATTTTTGAAAAATCGTAGAAATACTTATTTGTTAGAATACTATGAAAACAATTTATAAGATGATCAGTGCATTATATCAGAAGAGAACTGACAATTTAACATACCGGCTCTCATATTTTAATTGTGGATTCTTCGTATAGGTGCGTACACTATACTCTCCCTCATCAATCAATTTTCTGGTACAAAACATTATCATTAAGTATCATCAGACTCAGATTGAAAAGTAACAATAGATATGGGACTAGTAGGACAAGTTTGGGGACCTTGGAGAATACTCAAGTGGTTCTTCCTAGTAGGAGCCATAGCTCAATTCTTGGTCTGGCTAGCCACAAACGTATTCCCAACTCAGAGATGGATCTCGAAGATTCATATCCTTGTGGGGCTACCGCAATGATGCCACTTACAACAGCTGTTAACTTCACCATAAATGATTATTTTTTTTAAATATGATTTTGAATATAGATTCTATGTAATTCAAAGTTATTATAGTGGAAATTCGTTAATTAATATAAGATTTTTCTCACATTCATTCTGTAGAATTGTCTCGAATCATAGAGGTTAATTTTTGCTCAAACAATTTACAAAATCATGTAACTCAATTCCCAACTTTGGCCTCTCTAAAGACAACTAAATCTAGTGAAAATATAATATATTAATAAACTTTTCTAACATTTTGCTTAATACTTTTCAATTTTTCCTTTAATTTTTTTTATATTATATAACATAGTTTTCATTAATTCCATTTCCAACATTTTTCCTTTTCTCGATCATTGAATAATTAGATCATACCATGCAACATTAAATTACGTGAATTTATATATCTTCAAAAAGGTTTTTTTTTTCTTAGGTTAACACATTGCAGTCTAAATTATACTGAACATGTGTCAAAATCCCGAGAACTAAATTTTTTACATATTTCTTATTCACATTGATTGTGCTCAACTTTTTAATGATATTTTAGATTTGGATTCCGTTAACACGCGAGTATAAAAATATATTAAAGATTGTTAGTGTAACATATTATATTCTAATTAGTATTTCGGAAATATCGTGCCATCGTTCCTAATGTTTACTTGATCAATACAAATAATTTGTTAATATAGTCCAATATTATTAGCAATAAAATGTTTGACATCACATAATTTACTTGGTTTCCCCCTTTTTTCTTTGTTGATTGTTATTATGCTTTTGCTTTTTGAGATTAAAATAATGAACATTTATTTTTGTTTAAATTAAAATAATTACCAACAAAAAATAAAATATAAATATAGATTTTTTATATAAACATATTAACACTTGTCACTACAAGGGTGAATTAAATCATTTACTTTTAATAGTTAAATCACTTATAAATGATATAAAATGAAATTACATCATTTAGAAGAATGATGCCATTCTTAATGATGTAAATATTATTGCATCAATTGTTATAACTGATACAATTATGTGTCAATTCCGGTAAATGATGTTAATTTTTTATATCAGTTAGTATAAATGATTCTAATGTTTAAATCAATTAATAAAAATGATGTAAGTATTTGTATCATTCTAATAATTGATGTTGAATGTTTATATCACATGTAAAGAAATGATATTAATATTATTTTCTATAAATAATTTTTAAATTAGTATAGAAACTGATTTAAAATTAACATCAATTATAATATTTTAAATCAGTTTTGGGAACACAATTCTAATATCCATATAAATATTTATAATATTTGATACTGTAATTATATTTTATTTTACTGCATACTGAAATTGAAAACATGTCACATTTTTTTTATTTAGATAATTTATTAAATAAGAAAATATTGATTTACTTCTTAAACCAGTACAATATCCTTCAAATAATACAATGACAAACTCCAACTTTTACACCTTCAGTTTCTTAAGTTCTTCTTCCATGACGTTTAATACAAGTTCTAGAAGGTTCACAAAGATGTCGTCGATTCTGACCCTCGTCGAGGAAGTGGATGGCTCAGATGAAACTCTCTAAAGAATCAAAGCAATTGAATCATTAGGAAGATGAAACTCTTGAAGACAACAAACCACAATCTCTTCTTTCTCCACAATCTTAGGCAATCGTCTTCTTCATCTAAGTATACATGAATTCAAAGCCAGACTGGGTGGGTTGGAGCCAGTTTGGGATTAACAATCTCCTACAACAACAGATATATGAATATCAGATCTAGAAACGAAGTCGCATAGATCCAACCAAATCAATTCAACAAAAGGAAACCTGAACGGATTTATACGCGGTGAGAGTATGGTCGGCTGCGTCATCAGTGGTAACATCAACAACGCTACTTCTTCTTCTCCAGCAAAAACCACCGGCAAGCCTTGGGACAACGAAGCTATCCGTCACCGTTCCTGCACCATCTCCGACGAAGCTTGGTCTTTCACAGTGGAGATGGAAAGGATCTGGGGCGAGGAAATAAGGAAGAAGAAGAAATGGTGCCATTGAATAAGGAAGAAGAAGAGATCGTTTCATTGAATAAGGAATATTCACTCATATTCATTCAATAAGAGATCGTTTCCCGATAATCTTTTTAGTGATTTTTTCTTTCTTTTGTTATGTAAAAGAATTAGGAATGGATGAATGAGATTAGAGATATATAAAAACATGAACGGACAAGATTGATTAAAAGTTGTACTTCTTTGCCAAATCAGCAATCTTAGAGATTCAATATGATTGGTTCTCAAGTATTATGCTATGAATTATTAAAAAGTTTTTATTTTATTTATAATTTTACATATATAATTATATAATGTAATTTATATTTTTCTTTATAACTTTTTATAATTTTCTATACGTTTAAATATACAATTTTCTTTTACTTGACTTATAATTTAATCATTATATATATATATATCTTTTTATTATTCTATTAATTTTCAAAAATTGAGTTTTAAATTATTTTAAGGGATTAATAATAATAGAAATCTCGAGACACTCATTAACCGTAAAAAAAAAAAAATTAGACCTATAAATTTAAAAACACTTATTAATCCATATAAATTTCTTATTTTGTCAATAAAATTTTTGTATTTTTCAATGAATTAATATTGAAATATTTTTCATGAATTATATACAATAAAAAGACCAAACTAAACATATACTATGACAAAAAAAAACTATGTGGAGATAAACAATAATATGTTGTAATTAAACAAATCATTTCATCTCCGTCGAAGATGCATGTAGAGGTATATACGATCAAAACTCAGCTTATGTGACGACAAACAATACTTGACAAGGAACAATTTTAATAATCATACAAATCAAAACTCAGATCGATAGAGATGATCGATCAAGACAAAAAGTTAATATTCTTTAAAATTCCTTTGAAAAATGATCAAAACCTTGAGATTCAGAAGGAAAAGGTAATATATATTCCTTTGGAAAAAAAAAAAATCAGTAGCAGTATCCTTAATTATCTGTTGAAAAAAGAATTATTTAATTGATGTAATATAAAATAAATAACATCATTTATATTAGTGATGCTAACAAAATAAAAAAATACATCAATTATATAATTGAGACAATATCTTGTATCATTTGTATAGGTGATGCTAAAGAAAAAAAAAATATATCAATTATTTAAATGATGCATGTTCATAATTTAATATCACTTACATCAAAGTGATGCAAACCAATAGAAATTGCATCAATTATTTTCAAGTGATGTTAATTTAGTTGATACTAACATCATTTCTTATAATTGATGCTAACCCAAATATTTTTGTTTCATTTGTAAATAAATGATTTAAACTTACATCATTTAATATATGATATAAAATAAATGATTTAACTCATCCTTTTTCTTGTAGTGTGTCATCCAACTCAAACCAACTCATTAACCCAATGAATTTGATATTTGGATCAAAATAAATTAATGAGTTAAATGAGTTAATAAGTTTAATGAATTAGGGTGAAATAAGTATTGTTAAAATGAGTTGATGGGTTTACCCAAACCAAGTACTTACCACCATCTCAATGAACAAAAAAACATGGTACAATCTATTGAACTATAATCACGACACATGTCAAACTCATATCCCATGCATTCAATTTTAATTTATTTTTAATTTACTAAATTAGGACCAACATTAACATGAGAGTCAATAGTTAATTCTAATTTAAAAGACAAAAACATATTATTTTAAATATTTTAGATTTTGTAACTGTTAACTATATACTATTATATGTAATTATATTCTAAATTATGACCCGTAAATGTTTTTTAAAAATTCAATATCATATCTTACTAATTTGTATTAATTAAATCATATTTTATTACCATGTCCATTTATAATAATGCATGTCAATAATTGAAAAAATATAAAAATGTATTACTGTAATATATTAGTTTTTTCATTGAAAACCCGTATAATTATGATATATGTAATTAAAAACTAAATTATATATATATATATATTTATTCAAAACTTATTTCAGTATCATATCTTATTAATTACATTTAAATAAAATCATATAATATTATCATATGGATTTACAATATTTAACTTCTTAATCTTTAACTTTTTTGATAAAAGATTTGTATTTTTTGTTGTTGAATGTTTGATAAAAAAGTGTGTTTAGTGTAAATCTAAAAATTTATAAACATGACTAATTTTCTTTTTTATTAGGGTATTTTTGTTGTTTCTTTCATAATACTTCTTTAAATTCAAATTTTTATTCACAATTCCAACCATGAAGGTGAATCGAAGAATCTTTTCGTAAAGTCCACTAAAGTTCTTCAAAGGATTTAGCAAAGTTTATCTTTCCTCGACTTTTTCTACCGTTCAATCAGTTTCGAACATTTATTAAACTAATATGTTAGTTTTGTATGATTCAAATTCTTGTCTAGACCAACTGGAATTGTGTGCTTGGAATAGATGCATGAGGCAAGCTCTAGAAAGTCTTGGACAAGGTTGTGGGATCACGGTGGTTCGTTGGAGCTCGAAGAGTGACAAACAAGAAAGACAGATTCAAGGTTTTGATTTGGCGCTAGAAGACAACCACAAATCTGAAGGATTAAACCGAAGCATTGAACCCGGTTCAATTCAAGTTCGGTTCTGCGGTTATTGGACTAAACCAGGGACAAGTGTTTTGCAGAGGTTTAGTATAAATGCTTTAGATTCACGTGACTGTTTTGCTAACTTTGAGAGTAGATTTCTCTTAAAGAGGTGTAGTTCTAGATAAGATTGAGCTACATTTGTAAAGAACAAAGATAGTGGATTGCTGAGTGCTGTTGGCCGAGACGTAGATTCGATCATACCGATCGTTTCGAAGTCGTTAAATTTTTGTGTCAATCATCTTTATTTTTTTGCATTTTATCATTTCCGTACAAAGCTTGAATCTTTGGTTTTAGTTCTGAAAATTTGAATCTTTTGTGTTGTTGGTGGTTTTGTTGTGTTATTTCAGATTTGATTTCAACACTTTGAAACTTACATAATCTACAACNTTTTTTTTTTTAGCAACAACATAAGTAGTCCTCATAGTGGTTCAGTGAGCCAAACCGGGGGACGATCATTTACATGAATCAAATTTGCTGTATAACATCTGGCACTCCGGGCCAATTTGTCAGCCTTTGTGTTCATACCACGTGGGATTTGGAGCAGCTTGAAAGTTGAGAAACTCGCCTGTAGACTCGCAAAAACGTCGAGATACGTGCTAAAAGCCGGCCAATCTGTAGGGGCTGATGTCATCCTCACAAGTTCCATTGAGTCCGTGAAAAAAGTAACTTTTAGCTTCTGGCAGGAGAGCATGCATTCCATAGCCCAGATAAGAGCATCAAATTCACAGGAGAGTGGAGAAAGGCTCCTACGTAAGTTCCTACACCCCAATAAGGCCAGTGTCTGGTTGTGTTGGCAGATCCATCCAATACCCGAAACAGTGTCAGTCTCTGTCCACGAACCGTCAACAAAACATTATGTACCACGAATCGTCGTTGTGTCCACACAAACCGTCCGTTCGAGGTTGTTATCCGCTGGAGTTTGTGCTTTTACCCAAGCCAATGCTTCCTCCTCAGCTAGTTTTAAAATATCTTGGGATGACCAATCCCTATTGCGGAAGACTTTATCATTTCTAGCCTTCCAAATAAACCATATAATCCACGTGAAAACGAGAAAACTTTAAACTCTATTATTTTTTTAATGTTATTATTGTTATTTTTAATTAGAAAGGGTTTGGGCGTGAACCCTAATATTTCTTTAGATCCGCACCATTTATCCGATAGTAACTCTTTTATGTTTGTTGGCATGCGTTTAATAAAAAAATCATCTTAGCTGTTTCTCCTTCCCACACTTGACCCATCACTTGTCTTTTTTCATTCTGATTTATTCGCTATCTTAGCTGTTTACTCTGTTCCCATGTTCGACGAATGAGTATATGGGCTTATGGGGGTCAGACCACAGGCCC
>OVAP01003974.1:1787-15486 GCA_900406295.1 Aurinia saxatilis | reverse complement strand
TTAAATAATAACATTATTCCAATAGAAAATGGATAAATATAAGACCATATTGTATGAAAGAATTATTTCTTACATATTCGGTTCTAATGTGCAGCGATGAGAGCAAGTAATTTCTTTACTTTCATCTTAAACATATTAAACAGTTTTATGTTTGGGATGTTGTGTGATTTGACATTATTTACTCTTGAAATGGTTATGTAGGTCTTCGTTGAGAGACAACGTAGAAAAAGTTGTGGTTGGAAAATGCCTAGAATTTGATCCACATGAGAAGATATCTTTAAGATTTTTGGTGAGTTAAATTCAAACTTCTTTGTAACGTTATCTCATTTATATTTTTAACGCCTGGCTCCAAACACCAAAAAAAGTTACGGGTCAAAATTTTGAAATTTCTACGATTTATTACAAAATTAATAAAACAAATGAAAAGAGTGTAATAACATTTAAGGAAAGCATGGTCCAAAATTTGAAACTTCCATGGTTTAAATTTTATAGTGTAAGAATTTTTTGATATTTGTCGAGTTCACCCTGTAATAAGAACCGTTTTTTTCCTTTTCTAGATCGACCATTCAGTTATAGAGAGCTATGGGGGAGAAGGAAGAAGTGTGATAACATCTAGGGTTCATCCGAAAATGGCAATTGGTGATGATATAGACTAAGGAATACGCAGGCTTATAGAGGTCCATAGATGATGCAGATAGAACAATTCATTGTGGTCTCGTGTATGGCGGAGAGCTGTCCATCGTATGTGTGGCGCAGATAAAACCGTCTGTGGTGGATCCGTGTTGCGGGGAGAGCTGCACCGTGGAGGTGTTCATGTGATCAAATTAAAAATCATATGTAATAGAGATTAGATTTACAAACAACAAAAAAGAAGGAATTAGTCGATAATTTAAAAATCAGTGTTTAAAAAAGAAGCCCAACATAGAATGTCCACCATTAGTCCGATCCAAAAAGTAGCCCACTCACCCTCATTGATTAAATGGCCCAAGAGAAGCTCAATTACATTGAGACTGCTAAAACGAACATTGTCTTGAAGGAATGTGATGAATTATGTCGAGATTAGTGGCTATGCATACCATTATCTCGAGGAAACTTAATAAGAACACAAAGACTGAATACCGTATATTAAATCGTTAAAAGTATTTCACGGTGAATTAGNATATTAAATCGTTAAAAGTATTTCACGGTGAATTAGAGCTCACTTATACCTCACCAACTCAAATGAGTTCAATCACACAATCTCTATGCCATCAAAGGCGAAATATGTTTATATTACATGAAATATTATTTTCCAAGAGTAACTTAAAAGCATTTCATTAACAATTTTCTTAGACACGTAAAGATGGGAATGATCAATCTCCGATATTGTCTATGGGCTGGGCTTTCGAGGGAAAGCTATTGAGTTACCAAATCACAGTGGGATATGCCATGAACCTATTTCTGTTAACTCAATGCTTTTTTTCCAAAGGCCCACCCATGAAATATATACCTCTCGACCATGATGTTAAAATTTTTATACATGATCTCAAGTTGTATTGATCCAGACTAGATGATCATGAACACTCACCATTTAAATAAAAAACTTATTCATTTCTTAATAAACTGTTTACAATGGTCAAAGTTATAAAACATATAGGATTGGGTAATTTGTATGGTGTAAGTTTTCACCGACAAATGATTTTATAAAAGATCATCGCAAAATGCAGTGAGTATTTTGAATATCATAAACAAAGTGTGCACAATAACATTATTTTATTAGGGGGTTATTGGAAGAAGGATTTTTAAAGAATTTCAGAATTTAAAAAATCTATGGTTTTTGGGTGATGGAATCTTACAATCTTTATAATTTTTTTAATTGGTGTAATGATTTTACAATTCTTGTGTTATTGGTGTTATGATTTTATAATTCCGTTAAAATCCTATGTTATTGGTGTGATGATTTATAAGTTGGACACTTAATGATTTATAATTCTATCAAATTCTAGTGTTATTGGTATGGTGATTCTTTTTATTTTTACTCATTAAACATTATTTCCAAAATCTTAAGAATGTACATGAGATTCTTTAAATCTTTTAAAAGACAATTTTTTGAATACACAAAACTTTATACAAGCTTAACAAAATTCCTTACAAACTCAACAAAACTCTCTACACATTTAACAAATCTCTAAACTCTTAAAATTAACCAACTCTTTCAGAATCCTTCTCCCAATAATCCCCTTTAGAATCAAAGGTAAGAAATAATAATGATATGGTGGCATCACTTTAAATATAGAATAATGCCGGCTTGTATTTTTCAGTCCTAGAGCTTGTAATTTAAACCTTGTATTTCTTTTATCTTATAATCGTACCTATCAGTTGGAAAAAAAGAAAAATGTCATTGTATATATCTCCGGAGTTCATCTCTCCGATCCATCTTCATAAAAAAACATTTTGTTTAGATAAAATTCATGTTTTTTGCCTCGTATCTTGAACAACTTGTACTTTTTTCTCCCCAAGATCATTTTTTAACCAATTATTTATTGCTTCATTTTTCTGTACATATGAAACAAACAAAAAATCAATATCAATACAAAACAAAACATCAAAGGGTACGTCATTCATATATACAATGGTATTTCCCAAATCTTTTTGTTTCTGTTATTAACGACTCCACAAATCAGAAAAAATAGGCCACTGAGTTTGAAATAGAAACATTGATTAACCAAAAACAATAATCTCAGAGTTATAACACAACCCGAAAATATCGCTTTTCTTCCAATAGACATTTTTTAGTATCTTACAAAATATTTCATATGATAATATTATACCCTAATTTTGAATATATTTACACCCTTAGAATACTATACAATATGCTTTTCAGCAAAGTTTGGTCGTTGTAATAAATCTTTTAATTGCATGACACTATACACTAATCTTAGATTTATAAAACCTAACCGAAAATTATACAATATACTTCCCGTAAATATTTTTTTGCGGTTAACTTTATTACATGGGTAAATAAATAGAGTTTAATGCAAAAAAACCCCTTCAACTAGATTTTTTTTTGCAATTTTACCCACAATGTTAGAAATGCAAAACAACCCTTCGATTCAACTAAACCATGCAATATATCCCTTCAACTCGATTTCTTTTACAAGTTTACCCTCTGAAAATGGCACGAAGTAGAGAAAATGGCAAAAAAAAAACTCAAACCCTAATTTCAGCTTTGATTCTTCATAGGCGCAAGAGATAATTGTTTATTTTTTTGGCACATGAGAGAATTTTCATTTTCTTTAAGAATCATATATAGTCTATACAATAAATCTAAGATAGTTTACAACTGAATGTTTTCTTAGCTTATTGGTTACACACCTGTTAGACACCAACACGTTACAAGTTTGAATCCAGAGCAAAACTGATTTCTTGATAATTATGTGCCGTGTTTGCTCCATTTTGTGCCATATTCGGCGAATAAAAAATATAGTGGGTGGTTATATTGCACGGTTTAGTTGACCTGAAGGGTTGTTTTGCATTTTTCCAATGTCGAGGGTAAACTTGCAAAAAATATTGAGTTGAAGGGCTTTTTGCATTAAACCCTAAACAAATACTTATTAGAGCTTATTAAACACAATTGTTTTTATGAAGAAGATAAAGAAAAAAATTAGAGAATTTATATTTGTTATATAGAAATTTATAACCGAAGTAGTTCTAAAAAAAAGGAAATGAAAAAAGAGAGGAAGAAATACTAAAAAAGAAGGAAACGGGTTGAAACATAAATGTGCAGAATAAAACAAACTTTAAAATGGGGCGGAAAAAGCCTTTTAACAGTAAATAATGATGTGACACTAAGACGAATAAAACAGTGACATGCGTATCTATTTTAATAAAAAAATCGTAAAATATATGTAGAGATACCACATAGGACATATCACTTACCAATTGTATAATACTAGGTGGTTTCTGCGCTAAATCGCGGAAATAATTGTTTAAAATACATTCATAAAAAATTAGTTGAATTTAAAATATTATAACATTAGACAAATACTAATTTAAACCAAGCTATTGTAAATAACGACATAAAGACCAAATATCCAAAAGTTACTCAACCAAACCTAGTGCATAACATTCGTTTTTAAAAGATTAAAAAATTCTCCCACCAATTGTTAGGATTTCTTCAAAAATCGTAGTACCTCTCACGATATTGAACAACATTATTAGGTGGTAAATTTCTCCACATAGTGATACGATCAATCACTCGACATGTCAAATCCCATTCTAGTTTATTTGGGAAATCAGCATACATGAGTTTCTTAACTGCGTGAAAACATATCAACTTGAATATTTTGAAAGATGTGGTGAAAATTGATACTGTAAAATAACAAATAAACAACTCTAAAGCACGGAGATAAGAGAAATTTTTTAAAATACCATTTTTGGTATAGGCTTTTTTTCAAAAAGAAAATATTTTTATATACATTTTCAAAGTAAATTACCATTTTAAATATTTTTTAAATGTCTTATAATGTTTTTTGGGGGTTTTAGGATTTATGATCTAGGGTTTAGGGTTAAAACCCTAAACTCTAAACCCTAAATACAAAAAAATATTTTTATTTAAAAATCACTAAAATATAAACCGAAAATCTTAAATCTTTAACTCAAGTAACACTAAACCTTAACCCTATAAGGTTTTAACCATGAACCCTAAATCCTGGAACCCTAAACGAACTCTAAATCCTAAAAGACCATTTTTTTTTTACATTTTTAAAAGTAATTTACTATTCTACATATTTTTTTAAGATGTCTTATTAATGTCTGTTTTGGGTTTTAAGGTTTACGATTTAAGGTTTAAGGTAAAACCCTATACAAAATATTTATAAAGTTTTAACCCTAAACCATGGTTCCTTAAACCAACTCTAAATCCTAAAAAGTGGGAGACTGATAAAACTCGGGTGACTCTCACAGTGAGAGATTGATAAATCGGGCTTAAAATTGCAGTAGATATTTATAGTGAAGATAAGGAAGAGCATATGTCAACATTTGTGTAGAAAATAATTGTAGAGACAGATAACATGGCTTTATTTATATGTTTTTATAACCATTTAATGTTTATATGTTATTTATTATCATAGTTATTATACGTTGGACATGGTTAATACTATATCTTTTGTATCGACCATATGCGGAAATTAACAAATAACTACTGTGATTCCCCGTGTGGAGAATCCAAATAAATCATGACTTTAACTTTTTTTTTTCATTTTGAAAATATGACTTTATAGTCAAAACACTTGAATTTTAAAAGAGTTTTCGCCAAATAACAACACATACAAAATATGATATAAGTAAGCAAGTAATGTTCTTTAACCCTAAACCCTAGATCCTAAACACACAAAAATCATTATTTAAAATCACTGAAATCTAAATCCTAAAACCTTAAATCTTAAACCTAAACAATACTAAACCCTAACCATATAAGGTTTTAACCCTAAACCATATTTCTCTAAACGAACTCTAAATCCTAAAAATTTGGAGATTGATAAAACTCGGGTGACTTTCACAGTGGGAGATTGATGAATTGAGTTCGGAATAGCAGTAAATATTTGTAGCGAAAAAGGAAGAGGAGATGTCAACTTTGTATAAAAAGGGATTGTGGAGCAAAATAACATGGCTTTATTTATATGTTTTTTGTAACTATTTAATGATTATATGTTACTCTCTCTGTTTCTTAAAGAGTGTCGTTTTAGACTTATTTTTTTGTTTCACAAAGAGTGTCGTTTTCATTTCCAACATAACTTTTAATACTAAATACCTAATTTAACCTCAAATCAAAGAAGAATATGAACAAACAACTTATTATTTATGGGCAAAACAGAACTTTTAATATGTTTTATTAATTTGTGTGCAAAGAGTCAAAACGACACTCTTCAAAAAACGGAGGGAGTATTTATTATTATAGTTATCATACGTTGGACATGGTTAATACTATTCCTTTTGTAGCAACCATATGTTACGCGGAAATAAACAAATAAGCACAGTGATTTTCCGCGCGGAGAATCCAAATAATTCATGACTTTAATTTTTCCTTTTTTTTAAATATGATTTTATAGTCAAAACACTTGAATTTTAAAAGAGTTTTCACAAAATAACAAAATATGCAAAAATATGATATAAGTAAGCAAGTAATGTTCTTTAGTGAACAACCTTTTTATCGTTAATGAGTATATTTTTGTTTTTGAACCTTTTTTTTTATTGTTAATGAGTATATTTTTTTTTTATCATTATGGGCCGTAGAGAAATAAAAATGGGCTTAAATGGGTTCAACAAAATGATTGTTCAATTAAAAGTTTTTGTTTGTTTAAATCTTAAACCCAAATAATACTAAACCCTAACCATATAAGGTTTTAACCCTAAACCATGGTTCCAAACAAATTCTAAATCCTAAAATTGGGAGATAGATAAAACTTGGCGACTCTCACAGTTGGCAATTGATAAATCGAGCTCGGAATAGCAGAGTGATTCCTCGTGCGGAGAATCCAAATAATTCATGACTTTATCTTATAAATGTAAATTTTAATAAAAAACGTTTCCCCCTATTGTAATTAAACTATTGATTTTAAGTAAAAATAAAAGATAAGTATAGATTTCCCCCTATTTTAATGGGCCGTAGAGAAATAAAAATGGGGTTTAATGACATGTTACACATCCAATAGTATTAAGACACATAATCTTTTTTTAAAATTAATTTATGGAAAAAATCGTAGAATCATTGTGAGCCCGATACCTAGGTTTTTGTGCTCACAATTGTATATAAGATAAGATAAGAAGGTAGGGTTCTGAGCGGCCTCCCTTTTCTCTTTGTGGCCTTCTCGGCCGTTGTGTGGTGGCTTCTTCAGCACTGACGCCAACCTCTGCTTTTTACTTGTGTGTTCTCGTGTACCATCTTTTCCTCTGGTATGGTGTTGAGGATGTGGTTTCCCTTGTTTGGGCTTGGTGTTATGATATTGTGGTTTCCATTGTTTGAGTTCATCTCTCTTTTTTGATATATCTCATATTTTACCGGTTTTTATCATAATAAACCTATACTTATATTTATTTTAGAGAGTATATTACTATTATTAGAGTCCAAAAGAGTCATTTTAGGTGCATGGACGAGTTTTGGAGCTTTGGAAGGATCTAGAAGATTTATGGAGCAAAAGCTTGGAGAGGCAAAAAAGGAAACGAAGAAAAATGGAAGTTTCAGACGGGAGTGTCGATCGACACCAAGATTTTTCTAATTTTTACGGATATTCAGCCACTTTCCATAAAATTCAAGACCAAGATTTTTCCCTAATTTTTAATGCTAATTCCTTAAACCTAAAATTCATCATGAACCTTATAAATACTTTTCTAAAGCCATTGTTTAGGCTCATACAATATTCATATTCTCTTAGGGTTTTGTAAGGGAGAAGATTTCTCTAAACCCTCTTTAAATTTCTATAGAGTATTATTCAGTTTATTATTCTATTGTTTTGCATGATGAATTGCTGAGTTACGTCTGAGTAGTTTGTTAGTTAGGTTTAGGGTTCTTAAACTTTGATGATCTTCTGTTTATCATAGCTTAAATTATGTACCATAGATTTAACTATTCTCTTAGATTGTTCTTAATGCTATGCTTTAGGTTGGCCATCTAGAGTTTAGATCATAGAGAATTTATTATGCATGAGAGTGCTAATAAATTTCTGGAACAGATTTAAGAGAGCTACTATCTTCTCTCAAATAGATTTGGTGTAGATTTGCTAGTGAACAAATTGAATAGATTTGATAATGCTGATTTGAATTCATAGGATTTCTCAGCGAGAGTTGGCTGTTCTAGGGATCAAATTAAGTTAGTAGGTCTCAACGAGAGTTGGATTTGTTAGATAGATTGTTCATGTTCGAGAGTTAAAGGTTGCATGATTTTTGTACGTAGGGTGTCGATCGACACCACGTCAGTGTCGATCGACACTATCCGTAGTATGGGTCATAATCGATTCTTAGTTTAAGTTCCCAAGCTTAGTGTTTGTTTAAATTGATAAAAAACCTTCGAAAAAACCCACCTATTGTCTGCCTACAATTAGATAACATAGAAACCAATTGCCTTGCATTTATTTAGAATTTATTAAATTAGTTTGCATATTTATTTCGGTCTTTGTAGATACGATCCTTAAGTACTATAACTGATTAGTTGCTGTGCACTTGCAGTTAGAATTACATAGGGTAAAACTTTGTGTATCACTTTTTCAGATACTTACTCTGATAGTGCTTATGGTTGGGGTTTTTCCCTTGTTGTTCATTGATCTTTAGGTGGATAAAGAGTTGTGGTCGTTGTTTTTGTTTATCCAAGGATACTAGTGCAACTAGAAGACTTGACAAAGCAGATATACAAGATTGAAGGAAGATTGAAGGAGACATATGTGATATGGAGAGTGATTTTGGATCTCGATTAGATCACATTGGAGAGTACCCTAATCATGGTGCTTGAAGCATCTTTATATGTTTTATTTAGATCTTTGATATTTGTCGTTAATCTCTGTTTATTTTGTTCTCCCTATTTCGTTGTGCTTCATGCCCTGTTTTGATATTAATCCCAGATTGATAAAAAAAAAAAGATAAGAAGGTTTATTTTTCTAGACAAAAAATAATGTTTTTTTTTCTTAATGCTACATCCATATGATTTTATTTTTCTGGTCAAAACTGCCTTTAAATTATCGCTACTTGTTAAATTATTAGTATTTTCTTCATTTCTTGTACCAAGTTAATCTTGTAAAATGATTTCATATATGTCAGAAAAAGGAGTATACCAATTGCAATTTTAAGAATATAATTGTCAATCTAATGATATTTATATACAATTTGTTTTTTTTGTTAAATGTACTTGAAAATGGGTGACCAAGACTTGTAGTATAGTGGTTTGTGCTAGAGTTGTCACTGTGTCACCGCCTGGATTCGAGCCCAGCTTGATGCATATTATATTGTTGACAAAAAAAAAATGGTTCACATCTTCAAAAATATTTTCCTTCGACTAATAAATAAATAATTCAAATGTATACGACTAAAACGCAAACTAGATCACATATATTTATAGATTTTTTGACATTTTGTTTTTCTTATTTTCTTTACAATTGAAAAAAATGTACACCACATTTGGGTCTTTTAAAAATAATAATTACATTTGTGTCTTTTAAAATAAAAAATTATTTAATGTGCCCAGAAGGAATCATCTGAAGCAAGTTAGAGTTTCTAAAGATGTGTAGCTATTCAGCTGGAGAATTAATTGATCATATCACATGTCATCTTAATTTTTGATGTATGGTCTCTTCCAATTCAGGTTCAAGTCCGAATTCCTTTCTATATATGCCGATTGATTTTTTTTTTTTTTTTAATAAAAAAGGAACTTGTGTCCTTTTTCTCCTAAAAAACTGTGTGTGTTTTATTTTCCTTTTTTTTGGGGTTCAATGCCAACATCCTTTACCACGTCATCAATTCAGTTGAAGGTTATACTGCAGGGCTTTATTGATTTAACGAGTTTAATTGTATTATTTCAATATCATGAGTAAACTAGCAAATCGAGATTTTAACTCACCTGATCATGACACATGTCTTTGTTAATCAAGATTATGACATGTGTCAATATTACAAAATTTTAGAAAATAAAAATATAAGGAATTTATATCTTAAATAAGGATTATGCAAAAGAAAAAAACAGCAAATTGTTTTTCTAATAAAAAAGAAAAGTATCATAATTATAAATCATAATACACTTAAACACATTTTTTCATATTTCACATTATATAAATATTCAACAACAGAAAAATAAATAAATGTGAAGTGACCTTGGTCTAGTGGCATGTGGTAAGTCCAATGAAGGCAGGTAGTCAGGTACTATCACACCCATGAATCAAGTCTCACTGCCTACATTATGTAGGAATTAGACTAATGGACCGACCAGTTGTGGCTTAGTGTTGACAAAAAAAAAAACAACAAAGAAAAACAAATCTTCTATCACACACATTTAAATTTCAGATTGTTTATCACACATACAAAACAAGAAAAAATTGATGGTACTATCACTCCATCTTCAAGCAGCATCACGAAGTTGCTCTCATTCCTAAATAAACAAACTATCCAGGCTGGGTGGCCCCTTTTCACATATGAATGAACTCTACAATCTTGGACTGCACTTTACACTATAACATAAGCACCCTTGATGGCAAAAGGGCTCTCAAACCATACACTACAATCAGGATTCTCTTCTAGGGATTGTAACAATCTATCAATTTTGGTACTTATAGTAGGCCACTCATGGGGATTCGTCAAAGCTTTAGCCAAGGTACATGCATCCGGTGCAAAGTTCACCTTTGCAATTTGCAGGTTCTTTAAGCTTTGACCAACTCAATAACTCAGTCTCCTCTTTGTCACGCACCTCCGTGAATGGTCGTCGGCTATGGAGAGCAACAAAACCCTTGTAATCACGTAAGACCCACACCACTCCAACTGTATTAGATCTTTTGGACCAGCATGTACCATATTACATTTCATGTACTCAACATAAGGAACTTCCCATCGCACTGTAGGATTTTCTTCTGCATGACGTGTAGCCTCATTTATTTTGTTGGTCTCAGTCCAAAACAAAGCCTCATCAAGAGCTCTTTTAACAATACTAGCAACTGGAATAAACTTGCCTTCAAACGTAATGAGATTCCTATTTTTCCACAAATGCCAAACAATCCATGGTGAGACCAATCTGATTTCCATGTGAAACCGAGAGTCTTCCCCATTTTCATAGATGTTTTGGAATTGACAAAGAGATTGTCCGCAGAGAACCCATTCATAGGCATCGAGACGTTCGACAAGGCCCATACCTGGCGCGTAAAAGGATAGGAAAAGAGGATGGATTTATGCTCTCGTTGTCAACACCACATACTTGACATTGTGTGTCTACATGTAGCCCACGAGTCCTTATTCTTTCCGGGACAGGTAACGGACCATTCACTGCCTTCCGCATGAAGTTTCTGATTTTAGGACTTGATTTGATGGACTAGCATTTGACCTTTAGAGGATTGAGAGATGGACGAGCTTCAACACACAACAATAATTCTGGATTAGCCAACCTTCCACTCACCCAATATCCAGACTTAAGTGAGTACTGCCCATTACGATTGTAATGCCACACAAACTGTCTCGAATGCGAGGGTTGGGACGAAGCATCCAAATACTCTCAATGTCATCCAGTTGAAACAGATTGTTAATACTTGTAGAGCACCACTTTTGGCATGTAGGATCAAGGATGTCACTCTTTCAGTCCTCACTTATTGATATGAACCGGATTCAGTGGAGGTCTCGGTTGTGTGTCTCTTCCCCTGATCCAATAAGCTTCCCAATCCCTTACACAAGAAGTGTTCGTCCATGTATGATGCTTCACTATCCAAGACGGTCTATATCCCTCCCCCGCATCTAGAAACTTTTCATTAGCGAAGTACCTGCTCTTTAACACGCAAATAATGAGATTATTGGGAGAGTGATAAACCCGCCAAGCTTGTTTTGAAAATAAGGTTTGATTAAAACGCCCTAAGTCTCGAAAGTCTCGAAAACCCATTCCTCCATTCTCCTTTTCTAGAAAAAGTTTTTTCCCAACTAATCCAATGAATTTTAGGCCTATTTGCTTCATTATACCACCAAAAGTCACAAATTGTTGAGGTAATTTTCTGAAAAAATCTTGTGTAAGCTTGAAACACGACATTGCGTAAACGGACAAGGCCATAGCCAGTGGTTTAATGAGAACTTCTTGCCTTCCATGAGATAAAGATTTTAAATATCATCCATTGAGCTTCTTGTCAAGTCTTTCACGGATATAACCCAATAGTTGCTGTTTGAATCCACTAAAACACTCCGGTAACCCCAAGTACTTGCCCAAACCACCATCACTTCTAATAACCGTGAGGTCTTTAAATTTAGCTGTAATAAATTTAGGCACCTTATATCCAAAGGTAAAAGGGGATTTCTCCAAATTTATAACCTGACCTGAAAACTTTCCATACACGTTAAGACACCGCATAACTTCATCACATTGTCCCTGCTAAGCTTTACAAGCAAAGAGGCTATCATTGGCAAATAACAACTGTTTAATGTAAGGTCCATCGTCAGAGAATTTAATACCAATCAACTTTTGTGCTGCCTCCGACTTTTCTAGCAAGTAAATAAGAGCTTCAGTACACATCACAAACAAAAATGGAGATAATAGATCCCCTTGACGTAAGCCTCTCTCCGGTGTAATATAACCATGGGACTGGCCGTTGAGTAAAACGGAGTATCTCACCGTCTCAATACACGCCATATACCCATTGGGTCCATCGTGGACTAAAGCCCATAGAATGTAATAATTTGCAAATAAATTCTCTTTCTACTCTATCATATGCCTTTATATATGAAATTGAAATAAGATTACTTAATTAATTAATCTATATGCAATTAATAAGATATGATATTGAAATAATATTTAAATACTAGTGTGGATAGTAATCATACAGCTTATCGGTTAAAAATTTAATATATCTTTTTAATTACCAACTTGCATATTCTAGTCCTAATAAAAAATATAATAAAAGGAAAATTAAGATTTTACATAAAAATAATAAAAAATATATAATATTTTACTTACAGAAATATATGATTTGTTCTTATCCATTAATATTCCTTTTGTTTATAGTGTCTCAAAAAAGAAAAAAAATCTTCCTTTTTCATTTTTCCATATTTTTCATTTATATTTTTCATTGTTTTTTAAAACTCTAAAAACTTTTAATTAATATTTCACAAATTTTTTAAATTAATATATGCACACAAAAAACGATTAAATCAATCATAATAAAATATTACATTAAAATATTTAGAGAAATAATTAATTTTTATTTTTTATTCAAGTTTCTACTTTTGTCTCTTCTCAAAATAAAATATCCTTTTTCAATTTTTTTCAATATATATATATATATATATATATATTAACAGTTTTGAAAAAATAGTTATGGAATAACAAGTAGAAGTTAATCCACTTGTTAGTAAGATTTATAATTTAGTAATTTACTGTATGGGGAGGTCTTTGACAGTACTTCCATCTCCATAATATTTTTTTGGGGATCAAAATGATCTTTTTATGTTATTGTTAATTGTAAATGAGCTGGCGTAGCCGTTACAAGTTGAACAATGGTTATTATAAAAGTTTCTGACAATGTATCTACATTCATAAGATTTTATTTCCTTTTGGTCAAAATTAGCTTTCATGCTATTGCCAATTGTTAAGTTGAATGTACTTTCTCATTTTCTTGTATGTTTATTTTGTAAACCAATTTTATTAGTCAAAGATATATTAAAAAAGAGAGTGTACTAAAAAAAAAAAATTCTAATAAAAAATTTGAAATTATTAAAATCTAGACTAAATAACAATTAATGACACTAATAAATTTTTAAAAAATCAACTAAAAGAAAACAAAGGTCTAGCGCTCGAACTCGTTTAATTAGTTTAACCAACGGTTTTGTGTAGAAACTAACTTAAGTGTTACAAATACGCGGGAATCCACTAAATTAGTTTAACCAATGGTTTTCCACAAAAATTAACTTAGCCGTTACAATACGCGGGAAGTAATCTATTCACTATATAAGACGATGTCTTAACAAGAGACCAGAGAAAGTGGGGCTCAACACTACA
>OVAP01003973.1:0-15487 GCA_900406295.1 Aurinia saxatilis | reverse complement strand
TCGACAGTTGTAGTTTTAAGGTCTTAATTAGGCTAAAATACAAACTTATTAGCGGCCAAATAGAGTTCCCGATCAAGGTGTCCTGTTCTCTAATCCTACTTATTTTCGAAGTTTGGCTGGCAAGTTGCAGTATTTGACATTAAC
Organism: Aurinia saxatilis; assembly: GCA_900406295.1. Taxonomy (NCBI): domain Eukaryota; kingdom Viridiplantae; phylum Streptophyta; class Magnoliopsida; order Brassicales; family Brassicaceae; genus Aurinia; species Aurinia saxatilis. Next base: position 15,343 of record OVAP01003973.1, on the reverse strand, counting down.
AAGACCTGATATCCAGTACTCGGTGAACTATGTGTGTCAAAAGATGCACGAGCCGTCAGTTTCAGACTTTCAACTGCTCAAACGAATTCTGCGGTATGTAAAAGGGACTGTAACGATGGGGATATGCTTTAACAGCAACACGGATTGTACGTTAAGTGCATACATCGATTCAGATTGGGCCGGTTGCAACATTACAAGCCGATCGACTGGCGGATTATGCTGCTCTCTCGGTAATAACATAATTTCATGGAGCTCTAAGAAGCAAGATTCAGTTTCCAAAAGCTCTACAGAGGCAGAGTATCGCTCCCTTTCTGAAACTGCCTCATAGCTCACTTGGATATGCGCGGTTCTCAAAGAACTTGGTATCTCTCTTCCAGTCACTCCCACGTTATACTGCGACAATCTCTCCTCTGTCTTCTTAACGGCCAATCCGAATTTTCATCCTCGCACAAAACACATAGCCGTCGCTTATCATTACGTTCGGGAATGAGTTGCTTTAGGCGCATTGATCGTCAAACATGTGCCCTCTTACCTTCAGCTTGCAGATATATTCACAAAGTCGTTGGCCTCTAAGCAATTCACTGAACTTCGCTTCAAACTGGGTGTTGATGTTCCTCCAACCCCAAGTTTGAGAGGGGTTATGACCGAGCATGATTTGAATGAGCAAACAGAGCAAGATACTGGGATTGGAAAAGAGAGTTTCACAAAAGCTGGAAGAAGGAAAATGGCTTGTGATCAGCCCAATACAATCTGGCCCAATATCAAGAACGAGCCCAATAACAATAATTTGAAAACAGAATCAATAAACTTTGGTACACTGACACAAGCATGGGTGAATAAAGACAGAGGAAGTTATGAAGAAGATGACAAAGACCAGTACGGCTCAAATCTCATTGAGCAATAGATTTACAGCCATTGGATCAGAGAACTAGGGTTTTACACACTTGGCTATATAAGTTACTCTTATGTAATCTGGAAAACCTAAGGGAGGCAGTAATATTAAGAAACTTCAAAAGTCTTTACACTCTCTTCACTTATCTCTAGATTTTCTCAGTACTCTGTCCAGTCATCATAACGAGTAGCGGGTGTCATGTTGGGAACGAGAGACATGATGATGATTTTGGTGAGTATGAACAATGATTTTAGAGACCGGTGGTGAGATGAATGAAGGTTCACGTCCTTTATTATTTACAGTAGAGATAATATACATTTTGTTTTGTCAACCGAAGTTTTATTATAGTGGTTAGACCCAAAGTACATCAAATGTGATTTGCGTTGATACAATTTAGTCCAGTAATGATTAAACATTTAAGCCCAAAAGAAATAATACCCTAAATTATATTTGATTAAACTAGAGGGCTACATGTCTTCTTTATGCTTCACGATATTCTTCTCGATATTTCTTCTTCTCCAACTCACACGCTGCTAACCACCAAAGCTCCCTCTTACTTAACACCGGAATCCATCAGCTCTCTTGAATTAAATTCGTATTTTCTAAATTCAGAAGCCTTTATAGAGGATTTGGCTGCCCAATCTTAAACCTGATCATTCCAATTCAGATAAATAAATCTTGGACATATATTCTAAGAGCTTTCACCTATACATAAGGGAAAATTTAGTATCATTAGAATATAGCACAAGCGAAGATGGCTGGGGATTAGAGATCCGGTGAAAACTTCCCCAATATACTGAGAAGCTTTTTAAAAGAACAAAAGGGAGGAACACCGAACAAGATCGGTAGAAACAAAAACCGAGCTAGGTCGGATTTGAATCTAGGATATAGCCGGAAGTTTAGATCCGTGTAAACGGAAGCAGCCGGAAACAAAACGAAAAGAAGAGAAAAAGCTAGCTACTATGTACAAGATTTACACCGACGCCGACTAAGCCGGACGCCGAATACCGATGAAAACTCTTTAGATCTGTTTTTTGAGAAAAAGTTTCTCTAGAAATAATATACATTTATTATATTTTCTTACCAATGTATACAATTATACATATATTATTTCCAACTTCAAAGGGGAGATTGATTTACTTGGGGAAACTTTGATAGCATTGTTTGAACTTTGTAACCAACATAATATGATTGGTTTATTGGTTTCAACATAATTGTTTTTTTATCAATGCATGTGTAGCATGTTAAACATTACGTGGTTTTGTTGTCGCTAATATGTGTTCAACTTTGATAGCATTGTTTGAACTTTGTAACCAACATAATATGATTGGTTTATTGGTTCCAACATAATTGCTTTTTTATCAATGCATGTGTAGCATGTTAAACATTATGTGGTTTTGTTGTCGCTAATATGTGTTCTGTTTCATATGAGTTTGTGAGTAAATAATTACATTATTTTTTTAGCTAAGTTTGTTACAATAAAACACTTTGTATAATTCATCAGATAACGTTGTTATCATTAACGCTAAGTAGTTAAGAAGCAAACTCATGATAACTTGTTAGTTATCTTAATTATAACAATTATCGACACCCTCACATGTACATAATAAATATTTTATGCGAACATAAAACATGCAAAGATAACATTGTCGTTACCACTTATGTTAACCGAATAACACATATAAAGATACAATTTAGCTTGCCATCCAGATTCCATCTTAGCATAATGTCTCCAATGTATGATACATATGTCAATACCTACCATACACACTTGTGACAGATGAGTTCAAAATTACATTATAAATTCATATGCGACTAGATTATGACTAGACAAAAACAACATTAACACCAAAACAGATTTGTCAAATATTTCAAAATAAGAAAAAAATTTTAACCTATGTAAGGCCCGGCTCATTATGAAAATGGGCCATGTACAATTATAAATTTTATAAGGGTAATTTAAAAAATAGACCCTAAAATTTAAAAAATAGATCCAGAAAACAGCAAAAAATTTTTTGACCCAGTGCAAATGCACCTCTTGCACACTACTAAAGCCGGTCCTATAGCTAGCAATGCCTTAAGATAATTTTGAATTGTAAAAACCATATGGAATTAATCATAATCAATATGTATTATTGGACTCAACATTTACAAATGAATCTGCACTTTAGTTGGAACCTAATAAAGAGAGAATATATGTAGATTCTTCAATCCAATTTTCAATTGAAATGTTAATTTGTAACCAATACATACATGGTATACACGTCCTAAACAATATAAGACTTATCCATAATCATGAATCTATGCCAATACTCTTCTTTATATGAAATTGAAATGTTTATTTGTAATCAATGCATACATGACATACACACATGTTTATTAGTAATTTTTTGAGGATATTAATTAGTAATTGAAATGTTTATTTGAACCAATACATATATGGTATACACGTCCTAAGAAATATATGACTTATCCATGATCATGAATCTATGTCAATACTCTTCTTTATATGATTACTATCTTGACGGCTACGAGACAAAAAATGACATATAACATCACTCATACACACACACACATATATATATATATATATATATATAAGTTTTTTATTGAACATTAAGTTGACGGTGACGAGACAAAAATGACATATAACATTACACACACACAAGATTTTTGTTGGACATATAGAGTATATATATAGTATGCCTTAACCGCCTGACCACAAACCTTTAGCCACCGTCTGGACCGGCTTCTGGCGGCTTCTTCAGCGCCGGAGTCGGTCCCTTCCTCTCCTCTATTTTATTTAGTCTTTTAACTTTCTCGGCGAAGAAACAGATCGAAATCTTTTGATGGGGTTGGGTTGAGAACCACCATACAAGGAGATCCCCTCTTTCTGGGTTGGGTTGAGTTATTTGGATTAGTTTTACACTGGTCTGATTCTCCTTGTGGTGGGGATCTCCTCCATGGTTTCAGAATTTGCTTCGGGTAAATCTCTGGATCCAGATCTAGTTATTATGATCTGTCTTAATTCCTCTTGGTACATGCAAAGGATCTATACTTGATTTGGGTTGGGAGACTTTCATCAAATTGTGTTTTTTCAGAAGATCCGTTAGCTAGGCGGTCCCGAGCAAAGCTTCCTCCCTCTCTGACGAAGGTAAGTTTCTCCGCCTCGCTTCTTCTGCTCCTCGTCTCTACATTGCAGCTCGTTCGGGAACTGCTTCTTGCACGCTTCAGCAAGTGAACCGTTCCGTCGCACTTTTCCCTTTAGTGAGTTTAGAGGCTTTAGTCCTCTGCCTGGATGCTCATATGGGTGTTGAAGCCGCTCTTTATTTTGTGAGGTAGTCTGGAAATCAAAGGAGAGAACTTGGTCTTTCTTCTCCTAAAACCAATTTGATGTATGTTTCCCTCTGTCATTTGTAGTTTCTTGCTTGTATTTTAGGTGTTTTAATAGGTTTAGTTTTGCTTTTGACTCCTGGTTCCACAAGGACTAGGCACTTGGCTCAGGTGAAGAACAAACTCACCATCTTCTGTTTCCTCTGTTTTTCTTTTCTTTCTTTGTAACTTTTCTCTTATTAATATTAAGACGGAAAAAAAAAATATATATATAGTATGCCTTAAAATTATGTAGATTGCAAAAATCTTCTTGAATCTCATAATCATTATCCATATGGGTCAAAATACAGAATTTAATAATGAATGATGAAAATAAAGTATTCTAATTTAGTTTAATTATTTTAAAAATATCTTTAAAGCGGTGTTGTTTTAGTACAGCATATAAAACTATATACTTTTAAAATAAGATGCTTTTGAAATGAATTATTACAAAATGTTGTTTTCAGTATTGACATTCTACTTGTAACCAAAGACATGGTAGATACTTGCTAGTGTTTCTCATATGTATCTCAATACCTACCATATATTTGTCTCAAATGATTCTAAAAATAAAATTTAAATTCATATGCGATTAGATTATGACGCTAATGATACAAAACATCATTACCACCCACAAAAAATAAAATTACAGTCTTTCAAAATAACTAAATTGCTGACCAAGATGCCTAATGATATAATGATTAGTTTATAATTATAGAAACCATATGGATTTAATCCCACAATCAATATGCATGTTAGCCAAACTTTATTTTCATCTCTATCTTTATAATATAATGAAACAATTGATGTACTATTATGAATCACTTTTCTCGGAATTGAAGTGGATGAAAAAACGATCGTAACTTAACTATTTTAGAAAAAATAGTTACAACAATTTTTCTGACAAAAATAGTTACAACAATTTTTCTGACGCTCTCTTTTTTTTCTTTAGAAATTTACATGCAGAGACACATGCATCAATTAATCTATGCCAAACCTCTTATACCCAAGGTTCAAGATATCGCTAGGCGCTAATTAATAAAAAATCGGATATTAAACGGGGATTAATCGGAGATTTTTTTCATATTTTTATATGTAGGTATTCTATATTTATGAACAGTGGATGTTAGTAGAAATAACACCTAGCATAGATGGTTTGCTTTAGGTTTAATGGTCCTCCTAACCCGAGTTCTAACCTACATATGTCCCATTACTTCAATTTTTTCCTATTTTCGTTTAATGAGGTGCAAAAAGACGAAATTACCCTCGTCTTCAACCTTGATAGAGGGACCTCTGCAACCCTAAATTCCGCCTCTATTATCATTTTTTCTGGTTATTCGCATTATATACTTATTTTCCTTGTAAATTATGCACTACAATGATAGATCTAACCTTAAACACTAGTTTCAAACTTTAAAACTCTCCAAAAATACAAAAAAATTAAGTTTTCCGATTTTATAGCCGATTAGAATAAATCGGAACGGACAAACACCGAGTAGCGATGATGTTGAAGAGATTCCGTAAAATCTTTAGAAAGTCTATCTAACAATCATGACATATTTTGTTGAGCAAGTTATTTAAATGAAATGTGGTCGTTGGTTGGGAAGTAAAGGAGCATCAAATTACACTTTGGGGCATTTCATTCAATGATCCAAATATAAAATCCAAGGATAAAAAGAAAAGAAAAGAGAATGGAGTACGAGTCTGTTTTGAAAAACGTAATACATTCTCTCTCTTGAATTTTATAGAATGTATACAGAGAATTTGTTGTCACCCACCATGTCTTTTGTTTTTGTTTATTTTTTTTTATGCCCCCACTCTTTGTTTTGTTACAATATCTTTCATTCTAATTTCTAATTAACAAACCTATATATACTACACCAAGTATTAAAAAAGGAACCATTTTTATTTCATATAGTTTGGCTCCAAAATTATTTGAATTTTCTTTCATATTTGGCATTTTGTATTAGAGGTCTTGATTTAAGTCGTTATTATCCTTAAATTTTGATTATCGGCCGATTGAACATCTACAAATAATAAATTTATAAAACCATATCTCTGTTTTTAGTAAAACATATAAATTATTTGGATAAGATGTTTTTGAAATGAGTTTTACAAAAGAAGTTATTAGCAATCGACATATCTCAAATGTATTCCTAGTATATACACTAACCTATATATACTATACCTCATGATTATGTGATTTGTAAAGAATTATATGAAATTTCATCATAAACAATTTATCATTTCCCATGTATATAGTTCAACACATTTATTTAAGTAGACTTATTTTGGTATTCTGATATCAGTTTACTCGGAATGATGCTTTTAAAATAAGATATTAAGTTTTAACTAGTAACCTCAAAAAGAAAAACTATCAAACAATTACTAAATCCTCCATGGTGACTGCATATTAGATGTAGTAGAATTGGTAAAATAGATAAGCGGTTCGGTTGAAATGTGTGTATTTAATTATTAGAAAAGCAATATGGAGAATAAGTGCGGTTAGTACAAGATAAATGGTGCAAGCGGAATGATTTCGAGTGGTGAAAAAAAAGTAACAACGGTATGAAATATGTATTCATATTCCCTTTACGTCTACACTTTACTAAAATTCATGGTTCTTACTTCTTACTAATTCAAAGATACTCAATACACCTTTTATTACAAGATTCATTGCTTCCACCTTCCAAATACGCCAATGGTCGTTTAGATGGGATCAATATTTCTCGTAATTATTTTTTTAGTTCCAGACATTGGGTTGGATTACAAAACTACGTTGTTGATGGAGAGAAATGCAGAGCAACGAAGAATGTTGCAAATTATGAAAAAATACCCAAAATCAAGATTTGTCGAAAAGGAGAACTAAAATTAGATAGAACAAGGTACATACGATATAAAACTTGGGAGTCAAGAAACAATAGTGTCATGACCACCTAATCTTACACTCTCTGCTTGCGCCTCACTAAAGAGATCGCCGCAGACCAAAACTCTCGTCTTGGAGCTAGAGATGAAGAAGCTGCTAAAACCGACAGAGAAACTAAGATCGAGTTTGTAAATTGTTTCCAATATTCATGTGGATTTGTTGTTGTCTATCTATATACTTTGTGCAGTACTAATCATCCATCTCTCTCTTTTTCAAACATTTAAATTACGAATCTCTTTATTTTAACATAAGAAAATATAATTACGCTTTATTGCATCACAAGTTGTATCTCATGTAAGATTAGGTGGTCATGAAACTGAGATCCTCCTCCTTTACATCATCTTAATCTAATGCCTCAAGGTTGAAGGATTTTCATAATATATATATATAGTGAAAATCATAAAAAGGAATCAAGATGAAAGCAAATCCTCAATAATTAACGTAATTTTATATTATAATAACCAGTAGTAGAATCTCAATAAAAAATCTATTAAAAAAAAAGAATCTAAAGAAAAGAAAAAAAAAGACATACCAACTTCAAAGATATCAATCTCTTGTTGACATATGAAAAGAACCGAAAAAAGAGAGAAAAGATGCCAAAGAGCAAATGAATGAAAAGGAGATGCAACAAACAAATGATCTCCTACTGGATTTGCACCGAACTCTGAACATAAGAGCACCCACTAAGCCAACTTGAATGCTTTCCTAAAAAAAAATCTTTGCAGTATCCATCCTCTCCGATCACGTAACCTTTGTTGCGTTTCCCATTGTTCCTGTCTATATGAAAAATTACTGCTTTTTTTGTATTCTCATCAATGACGAAAGTCACATTTTCAAACAAAAATCTTATAGTGGCCCCGTTCATACTACCAACTATTAAGAAGGTTATCCAGGATACCGCATCGGGTTCAATCTTGGAAGTAATCCATATCTCTATCGTATCTGTAGGCCCGTGCGTGCGGCCTAACACTGCTAGCTGCTCTTCTCTAACAGTAGATAGAAGCAAGCCACCACCAAGGTAAGACTCAAATGGTAGAGGCAGATGCGGTCCAAATCTCTCTCTCGTGAAATCAAAACCATGTAAAAAAATTTTCCCCTCTGTTTCCGATCTATCTAGAGCAAAAAAGTAAGTATTTCCCTTCAAAGATATGAACTCGTAATATTCTATACGGAAACCAGGATTATCTTCAAGAACCTTCCAAGAATTAGACTTAAAATTGTAGATTTCACACCTAAAAATTCTTCTGTGACCATTGAAAGATTCATAAAACCCCCTAAAAAATTTGTGGTTCTTGTTGTTGTCATATCCGAGAGCACACTTATCAAATCTGTCGAATTCGTTTATAGGTTGGATCCACCTGACTTGCACCAAATACGGGTTCCATACCGCGAGCTGCCTAGTTTTACCCCTCGGGATGATGGATAATAATAATAATCCATCACAATGAAAGACTTGAGATATCCCTCTTTGACTAAATTTTCCTATCACTTTTATAGATGGATAATAATAATTATCCAAATCGATGTTGATTAAATAACCCTTACAATTAGTAGTTATGACCACCTGAAGCTCCTTAGCTGCTGCTATTCCACAATGCCTCTTTGTGAAAAACTCATCGTTGGATAGATCGTTCCATCCTTTGCAAGTTGATCTCACCTTTCCTCGAGAAGTTATTGGAACCCTAAAGAGTATTTCCTCTATCAAATCTTGGGAAAGATCAGTGATCGTCGTCATTGTTCACTGATCAATTAAAACTAGGGCTTTTCTTTTATCTTGCCCACCCTTTATATATGTAGACAAATACACAAATTATCGGCTTCAGAAATCTTTCCCTTTTCCAACGCGGATTCTCAAATTTTACATATTAAAATAGATATACTCTAAATATATTTTACAAATAGGACCTCATATATTAATCGTACCAAGAAAGAAGAAAAAAAACATGTAAATTATTAACTCGTATTATTATAGGTTGACATGGTAATTATATCAGATTTAATTCACGTGTAATTAATAATATTTAGTTTTACATGTAATTATATATGATTTTTGTGAGTCGTAATTTAGAATCTAATTACATATAATATTATGCATATTATTTATTATATAATATAAGAGTATTTACCATAATATGATTTTATCTTTTTAATTAGAATTAATTATTAACCTCGCGTGTTAATACGGGATCTAATTTAGTATTATATGTGCCATTTTGACAATTTTAAGACAATCTAAATTTTCCATTTTAAAAACCTAACATATATTGTAAGCTTAATTTTTCTAATTTTATTTGGAATCCTAGTTCTTTTTTCTTAAATCTAACAATAATAAAATGGAAAAAATTAACACGAGGAATAATAACAAAAGATTAATATAACAGTTAAAAAAATAGTAGCATAGTATTTTTAAAATAAAGAAATAGGGTAAATAAAAAAAATTAGATAATAGTTCAACGTATAAACATTTATATAATAATAATATAAGTATAATACATATTTTTGAACTTTTTAATTTTTAAAATATATAATTTGAATATTTGTGTGCATATAATGAATATGCATGCATACTTTTATGTGTTTTTTGTTGCAAAAAATAATTTTTTGTTTTGCTGTATGTGAATTAAATTGCAAAACATATGAATAATGTGGTATCAAAAAGAATAATTTACAATGCCAATAAGATATTAGAGTCCACTATTAATAGTTCTAAGGTTGAAAGAAAAAACGCTAAACCGATCTGCTATTGCAGATATGCTATGATGGTAGGAGGTTGGTAGTTTTAGCCTCGTCAATTACATACTCCGAATATGCTTATCAAAAGACGTATACTCAACACATGTCCGATTCCCAATGGTTATGACCAGCAAAGCTAAGAACTAGTTAATTTCTTTTTTTGTCATCTCACATTGAAATAACCAGCACAGCTAACCTAGTCAGTTTCTTTTTTGTCCATAGAAAATGATACAGGGCTTCCTGTGGAGACAAACAACCAGATATTTCAGGAAACGGGTAGTGAATCTGCCTGTTTTTGTAGACAATGCACATTTACTAGCCAAATATATCTGTGATGTTTTCAATATTTATCTCAAGAGTAGTGAGCACAGAAGAAAGGTAAGCATCCTTGCCTCCTACCCCCCTAACTATTGCCATAATTATAAGAGAAAATCTTCTTCTTTTTTCCCATTGGTTTTGTAGGTGTGGGAGTTGGTGCCTTTAGACCAGTACAAGAACAATAAACCTGTCATTTTTTGCAATCGTTGTGAATATCCTGGCTATAACCTTCATAATATGGCCATCCACCTCAACAGTGAACAACATGCACGTAGTGTAAGCATCTTTGTCTCCTAATTACCCCATGTTATTTTTTTTTTCCCCCACTGAATGTGCGTTTGGTTGTCAAGTGTAAAGTGGTTGAGAGAATGTTCTGCCTCTTATTCATCACAAGGGAAAACTATATATACAAGTCTTAATAACCCTAGTTCTCTATGATAACGGAAACTATACATAAGTATAATATGGAAATCTAAGATATACACATCTAGCTCCTAATATCAAGCAGGAGTGGACTGCCGCTTTACGCGTGCCTCGACGCTTGGTTGAAGGAATAAGTGAGTTTCGTGAGATAGAGGCTCCCTTTGTCTCTCAACGTACCCAACAAAACTCAAGAAGAGGATCGTGAACCAGAAGAAGATCGCATGAAACGATGATGCCACGTCTAACGCCTCAAGGTTGAAGAATTCTCATGTGTAATATAGAGATAGTGCAAATCATAACTTTAAATCAAAATGAAGGCATTACACGAATCAAACTAAATGTATGCCTCTTGAAGTCATTACTGAGTTCTTCTCTTCAGTTTTAAATCAAAATGAAGGCATAACTTTAAAGAGAGAGATCATCGTGTATGTAGTATGTTTCCGATGGTTGTGTGGATTTGTTGTTTTCTACTTTGTACAGTAATAATCATGTTTTAAACACTCAGTTACGAATCTATTTATCATCACAAGGAGAATCAATTAAGCAAATCCTCAAATGTAATGCATACTATAACCAAAAGTAGAATCTCAACAGCAAAAGAAAACGTACCAAACTTCATAGATATTAAATGACATTGGAAAGAACAGAAAGCCGAAAAGCCAAATAGTATACGAATGGAAAGGAGATGCAACAAACATCTACTGGATCTGCACGGAACTCGGAACATAAGAGCAACCAATTCCAAAACTTGAAGATTCTCGACATCGACTACTTTGTAGTATCCATCCTCTCCAATCACGTAAGCTTTGTTCTCATACTCATCGTCTATACAACAAATCACTGCTACTTTCTTCTTCTCGTCGACTAAGAGAGTCCTACCTTGGAAATAAAATTCTCTAGTGGCCGCTTTCATATCAACTTTTAAAAAGGTTCTCCATGACAATGTACCGCACTCAACCTTGGTTGCAATCCATATCTCTACCACGTCCGTAGCCTTATTCCGGAATAACACCGCAAGATTATCTTCTCTAGTGGTAGATAAGAATGCAGGATCCGTATAGTGAAATGGTAAATGCAGACGCGGTCCAAATTTCTCTCTTGTAAAATTAAAACAGACTAAAAATTTCCCAAATTTTTCTTCGGATCTATCCTCAGCAACAAAGTAACGATTTCCCATCAAAGATATGCCCTGGTTATGACGCCAGTATATATGCCAGTCGGGAATGTCTTCAAGAACCTTCCATGAATTAGACTTAATATCGTAGATTTCATAGTTGGTGTTGTACGGATACTCATCCGAATTAAAAATCTCTACGATATTTTCATAGCTGGCTAAACAACAGAGCAGTCTCTGTGCAATTTAGGTTAGCATTGATAATCACTGGATATGTAGAGTTGGGTCCAAGATAGGCATACTTCAGTCCTGCAGGAAGTGTCTTGAGATCAACTTTAAGAACCAATTTCTCATCCCAATCGAGTGACTTCTTAGTCTTCTGAGTTGCCTTTGGTAGTTCTTCTTGAGCCATCAATTTGCTGACTTGAACTTGTGAATCCAATAGCTTAATGAGTTCAGCAGTCACATTGTCCGAGTCAAAATCAGATTCAGCTGCTTGAACAAGTGCTCGTTCAAATGGATCATCGAACTGAATTTCCCTTAAAGCCTCTTCAGCGAGATCAGTGAGTATGTCCACATAGAATGTCTGGCCATCAATCGTCGACTTCTTCATCAGCATGCACTCAGACGTTTCTTCAAGAGGATGGTATCAAGCAATATGAGCATGGAAGAGAACACAATGATGATTGGGACAGCCGTTAGTGTTGTTATCTTGAACCGAATGCCATATAGAAGCTACCCGATCCAGGAAGTTTTGTTCTTGATTGTCCAATTTTGACTGACCGCTTTGAACATTCACTATGTGATTTAGGGTTAGGTGTGAACCTCATGCCACTGTCAGTTGCCAAACGAATGGGGATGACAGACTTCACACCAAAAAGAGTCTCATTGACATTTGCTGATCGATCAATTCGAATTCCTGAAGGGATGCTTGAAGATGTACATGTCAAGATTGGTGATTGCTTTATACCAGCTGATTTCATTGTCTTGGAGTACCATGAAGAACCCAAAGATCCTCTTATTCTAGGAAGACCATTCCTAGCCACAACTGGTGTATTGATTGATGTGAGACATGGACAGATAGACCTTAATATTGGCGATATGGTCATGAAATTCAACATGGACAGGCTGATGAAGAAGCCGACGATTGATGGCCAGACATATATTCTATGTGGACATACTCACTGATCTCGCTGATGAGACTTTAAGGGAAATTCAGTTCGATGATCCACTTGAACGAGCACTTGTTCAAGCAGCTGAATCTGATTTTGACTCGGACAATGTGACAGCTGAACTCATTAAGCTACTGGATTCACAAGTTCAAGTCAGTAAGTTGATGGTTCAAGACGAACTACCAAAGGCAACTCAGTACTAAGAAGTCACTCGATTGGGAGCCTTAACCAATAACCTTTTTATATACGTTCATGTAATTTTAATATTGCTTGCGAGAAGAAATAACATAAAAAGAGCATATTAGAGAAGAAACCATTATAATGTGTGTAGAATTTGTTAGCCATTAAATATGTTATGTATATAGAAACGAATGAAAAGACAAAACTACCTTGGAGATTAGTTCTTCCTCTGTTCTACTCAATCCATCGGTTTAGCTGGTGTGTTTGGAATGTTTACAATCGTCTGTTGCATCTTTTGGATCTCTGTGTTCCTTAAGTTTCCTGAAGCTAAAGGTATGCCTCTTGAAGTCATCACCAACACCAAGTTCTTCTTTCTTGAAACTAGACAAGATGAAGCTGCTAAAACAGATTGATAAACTAAAAGACAGAGATCGTCGAGTTTGTAATCTGTTTCCCAATGTTTGTCTGGAATTGTCGATGTCTTCTTTGTGCAGTAATAATCATCAATCTCCCTCAGTGTCGAAACGTAAATTGTGAATGTCAAACATGAGGCCACCAAATGAATTTTGCATTTTCAATTTTTTTTTCTTTTCTTTTTTACAAAACTTTTCCAACCTCGTACAATACAGTATCTAGTGCCTCGTAATAAGAGCTAGTGCGACCACCTAGCTTCGAACTCAGCTAGTCAGCTTAGAGTGTATTATTAAATTGTTGCAAAAATAAGAAAAAGAGATATAGTGCATATCATAATCCTCAACTATAACGCAATGTATGTTATAACCAACAGTAGAATATCAATAGCAAAAGAAGAGATACCAACTTGATAGATATCAAAGTCTTGTTAAATGACATGTGAAGGAAAAGAAACAAAGATGCTACCTAGTATTTAAATGAAAAGGAGATGCAAGAAACAAATAATCTCCTCCCTTGCTTTACTGGACCTGGATCTGCACTGTACTCGGAACATAAGAGCACCCCATTGCCCAAAGTGAAGATTCTCTGAGATCCATAGATTTGTAGTACCCATGCTCTCCTATCATGTAAGCTTTGTTGGCTGCCCCGTTGTCTCTGTCTGCATAACAAATCACTGCTGCTTTCTTCTTCTCGTCGACGAAGAAAGTCGCACCTCGGAAGTGAGACATTCCATGGGACGGTTCCATATCAAGCTTTAAGAAGGTTCTCCAGGATATCTCACTGGGATCAATCTTGGTTGTAATCCATATCTCTATCTTTTTTCTAAGATAGTTTGGAAACAACAATGCAAGGTGCTCTTCTTTAATAGTGGAGAGAAGGATATCCCCAGTACCAGAGAGAAATGGCCGACGCAGACCCAATCCAAATTTCTCTAATGTAAAATCGAAACAAACTAAAGAACTATTACCATGAAAGTAAGTATTTCCTTTCAAGGATACGCCCTGGCCATATATATTCCAAGCAGGAGTGTCTTTAAGAACCTTCCATGAATTAGATTTAAAATCGTAGATTTCATAAACAGTTTGGTTCAGTGTATAATAATATTTACTGTCACACGAATACTTTAAAATTTTGTGGTTGTTGTTGTTGTCATATCCAAGAGCGTACCTATATGTCATGTCCAATTTGTTAACAGGTTGGATCCACCTGACTTGCCCCAAATACGGGTTACATACCATCGGCCGCGTTAAGTCTGAATTGTCGCACTTTGTGACGCATAATAATAAGCCATCACAATGAAAGAGTTGAGATATCTCAACTTGACTACTAAAGTTACCTATTTCCTTTAGATATGGCTCAACCAAGTCTTTGTCGTTATGGAGATTGATGTTCAAAACATAAGCCTTATCATCATAGAGCATGATCGCCAGAGGCTCCTTAGCTGCTAAGATTCTGCAATGCTTCTCAATAAAGCGTTGATCATTAGATAAAACGTTCCATCCTTTGCAAGTTGATCTCACCTTTCCTCCAGAAGTTACTGAAACCCTTGAGAGTATTTCCTCTATCAAATCTTGTGAAAGATCGGAGATCGTCGCCATTGTTTACTGATCAATTAAAACTAGGGCTTTTCTTTGACTTGCCCACTCTTATATATATATATATATATATAAATACAACTTCGGATTCTAAAATTCTCAGACAAAAGCAAGAATTTTTACATATTAATATATTTCCTTTTTTTTTTTTTGAAACATTTTTGCTATAAAATAAAGGGTACAAGGATATGGCAATGCCATATA
>OVAP01003972.1:0-15489 GCA_900406295.1 Aurinia saxatilis | reverse complement strand
GAAATGTCGGGTCCGATGAAGAAACAGAGCAAAACCTGATCTTTTTGATTGGCCAAATCTGTTATANTGTATTTTTCTTTCGCGGGAAGGGGAAGAAGAGAAATGTCGGGTCCGATGAAGAAACAGAGCAAAACCTGATCTTTTTGATTGGCCAAATCTGTTATATATATATATATATTAAGGATAAGGGTAATTTGGGATTTCTGTTTTTTATTAATGGGGAAGAGTATTATAGCGATGAAGAGAGTGTAGTATTCATTTTATCTCCAAAGAGGAGTATTATAGCGATTGATCCAATATATGTATAACTTTTCTCAGATGAAATAAAGGGCATTGGGTAGAGTAAATGAATTATTACAATTTAACCAGAGAGCATATTGATTTATTTAAAAACAAATAAAATTATTTATGGTAAATTGGTAACACTTGTAAAATATGATTTTTGTAAAATAATCGACCGTGGAGAGAAACCCTCATGCCAACAACATCCACTACTACGTCTCTCATAATTTTAGTTAGATGGCTACATGAATAAACATGAATAAGGCATAGAAGGTCAAATTATTAATAGCTTCAAAACCGGTTTGGACCATGACAAGATGGTCATTGGCTAGAATATTTGTATTTTAATGAACTTGGAACGGGTTATAAAACCAAAGATCAGTCATTATAACTCACGGGAGTAAACATTAAAAGAAGGTTGCAATAACTTCACTAAAATGATTAGTGGCATCAGATCCAAAAAACATCAGTTCCTTACATTTTTCTAATTGAACGTGAAAGGCTTTGATATATTGTTTACTTTTGGACATGAGAAAGGTTAGTGGTGACGATGTCTGAAAAGAAAAAGAAAACAATAAAGATAGGTTAATCAAGTTTTGTTTTTTATTCGTTTTCATTATGCCTTCAGATCTTGATGATTTCATAATCTAATAATGATATATTTTGAATATCAAACGGTCACAGATACCACAAAAAACACAATCACACATGGAAGAACACATTTTAATATAAAAAAATTGTTACATAAAAAATATTCAAATTTTACTATTCCAATGCTTTACTAATCTACTCTTCCGCTGTTTTTCTTTTCATAATTTTCTTAATGATATATATACGCATCAGGTAAAATGCCACATAAAACATACACAAACTAACAAAGAAAACTGACTAAGAGAGTTAAAGAGGAGAGATCATATATTACGTAGACTAATCTCTCAAGCAAAACCACATCCATATTATGAAATGAGACTCTGTTTTGGACTTGTAATAAGATTCCCTACGAAAGATTAAATCACTCTCAATATCATATGCTATCTTTCGTGGTCTCATTATCTCCTATATAAGCAACTTTCGGATTAAGAGAGTTAGAGAGGAGAGATCATATTCTTATGCGTCAAGACCAATCTGTCGAAGCCAATGATCATTAAGAGTCTCGTCTTTGTGTAGTCCATCAGATCTTACATCTCCTCTGCAGGTAAAGTTGTTGCATTGTTGTTGTTTTGCTCTCTATCATTCCATGATCCGTTGCTATCCGTGAATCTAGCAGTAGCCTTAAAATGTCAAGGACACTAAGATGTAAAAGAGTTCAGCGCCACAAATAAATAAGTAAAAAAAGTCTAAATTGAGATATTCATGATCTTGGAACCAACACAAAGCGAGGAATAAGTTAACACTGCAAGGCTTGAGCTAGCTTTTGTAGGCTTTTTTGCTTCTTCATCATTTTCTGATTAAAAAAATAACAGGTGAGATCTTCCTATTGCTGTAATGGCAAGAGCCAAACTGTTCTCGATGCGAGTTGCTTATGTTATTGGCAGCCACTATAATAATCATTTGATCAGAGCTTGAGTTATAGCATTAACTCTCTTCGCGTGGATGTTATTGCCACCCCATTTCACAAATATAGTTGCAATCAAACTGTTTTGCTTCAGAACATTTGCAATCTTTTGAGTTCCCTGAAACCATCGGAAATCATTAAGATAGGAAACACATCAAAATATTGGAGTAAAAGTTTCGTCACTACGTGTACAATCGGTTACGGAATACGGACCAAGATCTTCGCCGTCGTTTTTGTCTTGTTCGAATTCGGGTTTCTCGATATTCTCCTTAATGGTGTGGTCAACTACGTCCTTGGTCTTCGAGAGAGTATGATTCTCACTGGAATCTCTTCTTCTTCTTCTGGACATGACCAACATAACCATGGATTCTCAGCGAGATATTACATAATCGAGTTCGAGAAAGGGAGGATGATGATAAGGATAAAAGTTTGTTTAGCGTTATATAATCGATTACCAGATCAAGCGTGGATGAGGAAGAAGACGAAGACGTGGAAATCTACGCTCACAGTTGGGTAGTTCTTCGTCATCTTCGCTAAAATCGGGAACCAATACACACAAATATAAACCCACAAGCAAATCTACGCACATATCATAAAATAAAAAAAAAACAGACATAATTCAACGAAATCCTAAATATACACATCCTTCAAACCCAAAATCTACCGCGAGTAAAACACAAGGATCCTGATGCTAGAGTCTACACTGAGCTAATGCCTCAAAAACGTTCATCGATTCGGAAAACGATTCAAAGAACCGAGCGAGATCGTAATACATAACATATTTGAAGAAAAAATGTGAAAACGAAACATTACAAACATCGACTACACTAACGGATCTGAGATCAATAAGTTGAATATTAAACATGGATAATAATAATAATAATAATAATAAAAAAAAGATGAATTTTGAGGAAGGTGTTTTTTTTTAACAAACTATGTGGTTTTTTAATGATATGGAAGCTTGTGATTGGCTGATTATTTTTGTCTAGATGACATTGCTAGGAGCAAAGAACAACTCATTTTAAATATAGTAGATTTCTAACTTAATTTCTTTTTTGCTTTCTCAAAACATGTTTTCTCATTATTAATCAATTAATAACATATTAAATAAGAATATATATATATATATATATATATATATATATTGAAGATACTTGCTTGAAGGTCTTACCATGTTCATGCTCTCATGTAATCTTGATCACTTCTGGTTTCAACCCTTCTTGCTTTACATGGTTCTCTGCACAGCTTCATCATCATCTGCCTTAAAGATCTAGTGACAGATTCTTGGCTTAACTACTCAGCTTTATTCGTAGAATCTATTTGCCGATCCTCTCAGGCTCACTTCTTTTATTCTGGAGTTGTAATTTCCTTTTGTGTTGTTTTTAGTTTCAATTTCGTTTATGGTTTTAGTAGTTGTTTGGTTAGTCGTTGGTCCGGGGATATGTCTCTACCGGCAAAGAACTCTAGAAAGACAGGCTGCTAGCAAATCGCAACTGGCTCCTATCTTACCCTTCAAGTGTGGCATCTTATCTTGCCCCTCTTATGTCTGACCACACTCCTTGTCTCCTTAGTCTAGCCACCACACTACCACAGTTTGGTACCAAGCCCTTCAAGCTCTTTAACTATCTCACCAAACACCCTAACTTCCTTCCCATGGTGGAAGCTTCATGGAATCAATCTGGAATCACTACTTCATTGGGTCCAAGCTTATCTACTCTCTGTGCAAAACTAAAAACAATAAAGAGAGAGCTTAAAACACTCAATAGAGAGGATTACTCACAAATTCAAAAGAGGGTTTTAGAAGCTAACAGTTTGCTCACTTCTTTGCAGGAACAAGCTCTTAATGTCCCTTCCACTTATCACTTCCAACTAGCGAAAGAGGTCCATGACAAATGGTTGCACCTGAGAGACATTGAGGAGGCTTATTTCAAGCAAAAATCAAGAATAAACTGGCTAAAGGTGGGCGATCAAAACACGGCTTATTTTCACAACATCACAAAACTGAGAAATTCTAATAATGCGATAAGGGGACTTACAGATTCAACAGGCAGCCTTGTCACTGATCCACAGCAGCTTAGCCTTATGGCAGTGAACCACTTTAAAAGCATTCTTGCTCCAGATGTGTTACCATACTACCCTTGTCCTCCATCTTGGATCCAGACCTATTGCTCCTTCTCCTGCCCCTCAAATCTGCAAGCTGCAATGGTTTCAGTTCCCAACCCAGTGGAAATTACAAACACTCTTTTCTCCTTAAATGAAAATAAGGCGCCAGGGCCAGATGGTCTCACCTCAGCTTTCTTCAAAGTCTCATGGAGTATAGTTGGGAATGATGTGCTCGCAGCTGTGGCTCAGTTCTTCACATCTGCCTTCCTTCCAACTTCTACTAATGCCACCATCCTCTCGCTTGTCCCAAAAAAGCATGGAGCTTCTTCTATCTCTGAGTACAGGCCCATCTCATGTTGTAATACCATCTACAAACTCATATCCAAGACACTGGTCAGCAGGTTAAAACTCTTACTGCCTCACTTCATCCTGAAAAATCAAACTGCATTTGTTAAGGGGAGATTGCTCATGGAAAACGTCTTGTTAGCTTCTGAAATTGTCAATGGTTATCAAAATGATAAAGGTCCTAACAAAATCACAATCAAGGTGGACATTGCAAAGGCGTTTGATACTGTCAGATGGGACTTCATTTTCAGCATCTTAAGAGGTCTAAGAATCCCTGAACTTTTCCTAAGGTGGTTACAAGGTTGCATATGTACTCCTTCTTTCTCTGTTGGGTTTAATGGTTCACTTCATGGCTACTTTAAAGGAAAGAGAGGCCTAAGACAGGGAGACCCCATCTCGCCCTATCTGTTTGTCCTAGTTATGAACTGTCTCTCATTAATGCTAGACAAAGCGGCTGAAGAAGGCAAATTTAACTATCATCCTAGGTGCTCAGAGTCAAAGATCACTCACCTATGTTTTGCGGACGACATACTAATATTCATTGATGGATCTGCAACCTCTGTAGCGGCTGTTTTAGAGGTTCTACGAGACTTTGAGGCGGTTTCTGGACTGGCAATTAACATCCAAAAAACGAGTTTTTATTCATCGGGTCTCTCCAAGAATCAGGTTGATGATATCAGTAATGCTACTGGTCTTTCACATGGCTCCCTGCCCATCAGATATTTGGGACTCCCACTTTGCACCAAGAAACTAACATTGGCCAACTGTGCTGCACTGCTTCAAAGTATCAAAACAAAATATAACACATGGTCAGCAAGATCACTTTCTTTCTCAGGTAGATTACAATTGCTAAAAACTGTGATCACGGGTATAACAAATTTTTGGTGTTCTACTTTTATTCTACCTAAGAAAGTGATTAAGCTAATAAACTCTCTATCGAGTTCCTTCTTATGGCATGGTACTACTGAGGGTAGCCACAATGCTAGAGTTTCATGGGAGGCAGTAACTACAAGTAAGGAAGAAGGAGGGTTGGACTTGCGAAACTTACTAGTATGGAATTTGGCATCTGCATTGAAGCTTATTTGGATGCTCTTTTTCAAATCTGGCTCTATTTGGGTTGCTTGGTTTCAGAGAGAGACTTTAGGCGGTCTAATGAGTAACTACTGGATTCAAAAACAGAACAGGAAGCATACATGGTTGGACAATAAACTTTTGCAGCTCAGAGTGTGTGTTGCAGATTGGATCACAATGAAAGTTGGAGATGGTGTTACCTGTAGCTTCTGGAATGATAGATGGTCTCCTTTTGGCCGTCTTTCATCTTTCCTAGAAGGGCAGAGCATTGGGGTACCTAAATCAGCAACCCTATCGGACATTTGGAACCCTGAAGGCGGTTGGTGTCTTCCTCCAGCCAGATCGGAAAACCAACTACTGCTGCATATTCACCTGTCCGATATTGCTCTCACTTCTTCTCCAGATACCTATACTTGGTGGATAAATGATGAGTACAAGAGCGGGAATTCTATAAGGGTGATCTACGAAGCTATCAGAGAACACAAAGCTTTAATCCCTTGGTCGGAAGTTGTTTGGACAAAAGGAGGAATACCAAAGCACCAATTTCTTACCTGGCTTATGTGCTTGAACCGTTGTCCCACTCGAGATCGTCTTATACATTGGGGCCTTCAAACTGACGCTTCATGCCTCTTATGTGATTCGTATCCTGAGACCAGGAACCACATCCTGTACGAGTGTAATTATAGCTGGGATTTATGGTCGCTTTGTGCTGCACGATGTGAATTCACACCATCTCGTTCTTGGACTCAAACGCTAACAGATCTGCAGAACTTCTCTGGATCAACCAACCGTCGTCACCTTATTCTAATTGTATGGCAAGCTACCATTTATGCTCTCTGGACAGAGAGGAATCAACGTCTTCATCGAAATACATCCAAATCGGCTGCTACACTATTCAAACTGATGGACCAAATCGTGCGGAATCGTGCATCTAGTTTCCGGGAAACAAACACAAACCGTGCATCTGATCTCTTACACCTTTGGTTCTCCACGCTCAACAACAATTAAGGAAGGCGGCCAGATCTCCCCACTACTCTCTCTTTTGATTGCTTGATGTGCTTCTAGTTACATGCTAGGGAATTTACTCTCGTTAGGTTTCGATTAAACTGGTTCGCCTCGGTTCTCTGTCTTTAACTATCTCTCTCCTTACTACAAAAACATTTGGGCTTCCAAACTCTGGGCCGAAAGGCTTTGTATTATTTGCTTTCTTGTTTTTATAAATTGAAAATCAGTTACAAAAAAAAAAAAAAAGAACTCTAGAAAGAAATCTAAAAAACTGTAACATTTCTGCTTTGACTTAATATTAAATCAGATGAAAAAAAAAAAAAAAAATTAAGAATACTTATTTGATTTACATCTTATTTTGTGGACAAAGATTTAATTTACAAATATTCCATACTATATCAAATTGTGTGCCACCAAGGTAGATGCAGTGAGCACCAATATTTATGATGTCACTATTATTATCCTATCGTAAAGCCAAACGATGTAATGATTTTAATTATTTATTTTTAAATTACCTAAACAAATCGAAAAACTTTTTTTTTTTGTCAACTATAATATATTGATGATGGATTTGTAATCGAAGGCCCAAGCCCAAGTTCTAAAACACAAATACATCAGAGATTAAGAACAGGTGTTTTGGCCACGTGTAAGAAGAAAGTGGGTTCACGCGTTTTGGTGTCTTTTCGAGATTTCCTTCGTGTTCCCAGTCAATTCCCCTTTGCCGATGAAACCAATAACTTCCCTGTGAACCTCCGATTTGCTTCCACATCAAAACCTTCAGGTTAATCGCCGGTTAAGATTTTTTACAATCCTTCCCAATTAATATCAGAATTGATTTGAGCCAATTATCTCCTTGAAGAACTCATACAACTCGATGAAAATTCTTCAAATCTGCAATAATTGTATCAAAACAACTAAAAGCTTTAAACTACAACCTTAGAGAGACTACACCCTATTCTCTACTACTCGGAGAATCTATAACAGGTGAGATTTTTAATCTCTAGAGATTGAAGAGTTAAGAAAGAAAGGAAAAAAAGAAGGGGAACCGGGATGAAGCTTTTCCCAAATCTATTGGAGAAGCTTGTTCAAAACAGAAGGTTAGGCAAACAAAAACCGAAAAGTTTCGGATTTGAAACCGGATCTAGCCGGAACTTATAACCGTTATCAAATCGAAACAAAACAAAAGGCAAAGAAGAAAAGAGAAACAAGCTAGATAATATACAACTAAGATGCACAGTGCCGGCTTTCGCCGGTCACCGACAGATTAGATCTGAACTTTTGAGGAGTTTTCTAGAGAGAACTTGGAGAGGAAAGAGAGAGGAACTCGGTGCAGTCCGTCTAGATGTGGTTAAAGTCAAATCGAAAAACCTTATTCACACATATGCTTGGATCGGAACGAGAGGAATAAAAAAAAACAGAAGAGAGTGGAGCCCAGTAAACGTGTATTGAGGTCCAAACAAATCCCAGGTGGTGTCACGTGGCTATGACTCTCTCCGAGAAAGTGATTCGTCCACGTTGGATCCATCAGAATCTTTCCCTCCTTATTACGTGGCTGACATCTCGCCACGTCACACTCTAGAAATCTACCTAAAAAAATATCTGTTTGGCATGGGCGAGTCTAATATCGACACGTAGGAGTAAGACCATTGGACCTTGTTTCGGTTCGTTGTTTCAGGACCAAGTAAATAAAAAATAACTTATATATATATTCGCCATAAGCAATACTTTAAGAAATCGAGGATAATGCTCAGCCGCAGAACGTAATAATACAGAAAGAGGTACAATAAATATCCACAAAAACTTATCCACAATTTAAAAAAAAAGATTATCCACCGTAAGATTTTATAAGTTTGAACGAATCCTTGTTTTAAAATTATTATTACGAAATTATTTATTACCATTTGCGATGTAATAAGTTGATTGTTGAATAAAAGAATGAAACTCACCATGTTTTTGGGTAAGTAAAAAGACGAAAGTAGCCTCAAAAAGAAATAAATCACAGAAAACTCGCCACGAAATTCTCATAAGCAAATTGTACTTTCCCAATCTCCATTTCTGTCCGCAGAAGAAAGCAGAGAGAGAGAGCGTACCAAGAATATTGAAATACATAAAGAGAGAAAGAGAGAGAGAGAGAGACAGAGAGAAGAAGATGGGGAAGAAGAAGTGTGAGCTATGTGGTGTTGTAGCGAGGATGTTCTGCGAGTCAGACCAGGCGAGTTTATGCTGGGATTGTGACGCCAAGGTTCACGGTGCTAATTTTCTGGTGGCTAAACACACGCGCTGCCTTCTTTGTAGCGCGTGCCAGTCTCCAACGCCTTGGAAAGCTTCCGGTCTTCGTCTCTGTCCAACTGTTTCCATCTGCGAATCTTGTCTCGCTCGTAAAAACCGGAATCAGATCAATGGTGGAGATAACTTAAGACAAGACGACGACGATGCCGAATCTTACGATGATGATGATGATGATGATGATGATGATGATGATGAGGAAGGCGATGAAGATGAGGAAGAAGAAGAAGAAGAAGAAGAAGAAGAAGAAGAAGAAGCCGAGAATCAGGTGGTTCCATGGGATGCTGCTGCCGCGGCGCAACAACCTCCGCTCACGAGTTCGTCCTCTTCGGTCAGCAACTCCGACGATGGAGGTTTTATGGCGAAGAAGAGGACACGACAGGATTCAGATCTCAACTGCTCCGATGTATGTCTCTTTCAGTTTAGGGAAACATAATTTAGGAATTTACTCCAATTAATTTGCTTCCATTTTGTTTTTCTTGAAATGCAGGAGGAATCAAACGCATCTCGACCTTCCAAAATATTTTCCACTGACGAAACCTCGTCAAGATCAACGGCTACGAGAAACTCATTCTTGAGATTATCCAACGCCTGCGATACATCGTCGTCTACTCTCGTTTTTAATACCAGAGATCGCACCCGTTGAATTACACACTACTAGTTTTAATCCTCATCGTTCATTACTAACGATCCATGTTTTAGTGACTTGAGTTTAGTTTAGTTTAGTTTTTTTTTTTAATATATGCTTAGTTGATTTCAAAACACAACCCATGTATTCGTTCAACACCTTTTGTAATATTACTTTATTTTATAATTATGTTGATTTTATTTGTTTGCTCTGAATTACCATTTTCTAGACCATTCGAAAATTATCAACCCAACCACAGTTTAACAAACGTGGTTGCTTGATACTTTTTCTTGGAATAAGTATGTGTGAATTTGATGTTGATTGGTGACAAATGAAGAGTACATAACGTATGAATGTGGTTAGCTTTGTAACTGCGACCACTCAAACTAAAAAACTTGTGGGGGACTTTATAAAAAGACAAGCCATAAACGAGATATTAATTCCGTTGGGTCCTCCTTTCAAGTCTTTTCTTTTATTCCTAACAAGCATTGAACATACGTGCTTTAAAGCTTTTGTTATGAGATGAATATAAATTTTTAGGAAATCAAAAGGTGAAACTAGTAAACACTTTCAAATTCATGGTTAGTTAGACTCTTAGAGAAGTGGACGGCGAGCGTCCGTCTACCAAGTTATTATATTATATATATATATATTTATTTATTTATTTATATAAAATATGTGGCTACAATTCGAAGACCGAACATACAAGCTGTCTGTAGATATTATTTTGAAGATTCAGACGGGAGTTAGTATTCTATTAATGATAAAGACGATATCCATCTTTCAGTCAAATATCAATCCTCAAATTTATCTAAAGTCCAAGAAGCCAATCCAAAACCATAAATCTACCGGTCTTTATTTGATTTTAAAATTACCTTAAGAGTATGACAAATCTAATCTAAACAGACTTCAACATTCCACTCACACAACATAACATGACACAACAGAACAAACCTAAACTACCAGTATTTGTTTATTGAAGATGGTCATAATCCTTCTTCTTACTAAATAAACTCCTTCATGTGTTGATGCCAGAAACCATTACATGGAGAAGACGAGACATCAAATAACCCCGAGGAAACCTCTACTTGATCTGAGTACCTTTTCAATTCCAACGAGAGAAAGAATAACCAAAGAGAGGAGAAGAATCAAAAGCTCTAAAGGATGGTTGATCTGAGATTTATATTACCTATGTATGACGCAACGAGGGCAGCCCTGAGCAGATCCCAAGAAGCATCACTCATCTGTGGTAGAAACAAATGAAAATATGGGACAAGATATTGTCATACACCAAATGACCATAGAACTATATTTACTTGCATTTACCAGAATAGCACTTTATCCAAAAGAAAAAAAAACCATTCAAGATATGAAGCCACACACACTGACATGACCAAGCAGATTATGAGCTGCAATTCGTTATGCTGATGACCATGAACAAATCTATCCTTCAGATTTTATCCACCTAACCTTATCATATTATACAAATTCAAATTCACTAGATTAATTCCCACCTTGTAACATATAGTTCTGCAAGATTTCTAGCAGTAAGACTAATGATTTTCTTTAACAATTTTTCATCAAAAGTTTTGATTTATAACTGAAAGATAAGAAGGTAAAATGCTACATCTTGCTTCGATCTGCTATCTAAACAATAGTCCTGACTTTTTGGATTATCTCGGTAAACATCCCGTCCTATCATTTCTTAGCTGGATCAGAGACTAAAATCCTACTTAAATCCAAGCTTCCTTTCTCTAAAATGAGCAGCATTAAGATCACAGCTTAACAAGAAAGGTGTCATCAATTTGATCTACAACAAGTATATATGATGATGATAACTATTAAGCAAGCAAACTACAGACCTTTGATGTGAGCAACATCATCATCGTTAGGGGTCTTGACGGTAACAACAGGAACAGGTCCATCACGATCATCGGGATATCTAACAACAACGACGGGACAAACACAGTGATGAACACAGTAATCACTAACAGATCCAAGCTTACCATCACCTCCCTTCTTCTCAGCGCCAAAACCTCGACTTCCCATAATGACAGCACTGAGACCAAGCCTCTCGATCTCAAGGCACAATCTCTCCCTCATGTCATGGTCCTTCACTATATGGATCTTATACGGAAACCCTCCTTCTTTCAACGGCTTCGCCAGATCCGCCACTTTCGAGGAAGTGAAAGCATCGAAATCCTCCTGGCTAGGCTGCTGCGACTCATCTGGTTGCGTTTTGATAGGGAGAGGTCCCCAGTCGGCGCCGAAGAGCACGGAGGTCGGAGAAACGTGGAGGAGAACGACCGCGTCTCCGGGGCGGATGTAGTGATCTACAGCCCAACGGACGGCGAAAGCGCTCTCTTCGGATAGATCGACGGCAACTCCGATTTTACGGCGAGCTCCGGCGGTGGGAGTGGGTGTAGCGGCGGAGGAGGGAGTGGAAGAGGAGTGGTGGTGAGAGTGGGAGTGACGAGGAGAAGGAGGGTGGTGGATCTTTATGTTGGGAAGCTGAGGATGATCGGGATCTGGGTTCATGATTCTTTTGATCGTCGGGAAAGTGAGAGTGCGAGGAAGAGGAACAAGCCTTGTTACTTTCTCGATTATTCTTTTGGTTAAGCTCCGATTCTTTTATTCTACAAACGTTTCATGATATATATTTACACACACAGCTCATTTCACCACAAATGTGGACGTGCCGGAGTGGTTATCGGGCATGACTAGAAATCATNCCGTTCACGATTTTTTTTTTTTTTTTTTTTTGAGAGTTTAGATTTTCATCAGAAAACCAAAAATAAACAACATTGAAAAGAAGAGTTACGATTCAAGAGTCTTATTACCTGTTATAATGAAAACAAAGCAAGAAAACTCTGAGTTATCAAAGTACAATATACAATAAAGAACTTAAATGTAACACTCATTGTCTCATAATCTCATTTATTGAAATCATCCAGTTCAATTTGAGAGTCTGCATACACTGAAATAGACAAACAAAAGCCAAAAGTTAAGTAAACAAATATTGAAAACATAATAAGATAAAGATAAACAGAAGAAAAATACTACACACTTGTCTCAAGATCGTCTAACATCTCAAAATCAGTAAGAATCTGTTCATTTGTGATCACTGTGGTTTCCTTAAAATGTATCTTACATTTCAACCATTGCTTATTACACATCAAGACTTCAATGTGAAAGTGAGACAGACAGCTCCTATAAAGATCCAAGATCCTACCACTTGTGCTAAAAGCATTTTCTGATGCAGCATATGACACTTGCATAGAAAGTAAGTCTTTTGCCATTTCTGCCAACACGTGATACTTGTCTCTGTTCGCCTTCCACCATAGTATACCTCATTCAATTCCTAAGACCTCTTTAGGTTTCTCTAGAGGTCCTTTAAATACTTCTCTAACTAATCCCTAGGATCATCTAGACCTGACTCTTCTACATACTCCTTAAAGACATAATCAATCTTCTCATAACCAAAACCTTCATAAACTAACTCCATTTTGTCCATTTAGTCATGACCACTAAAGGTTTCAGTTTGACTAGACTGTGAATTATGTGATGATGGGACAATAGATGAAGAAGTACTATTTGAACAACGACCACTATACTATTTATAAAGAGAACCTAGAATTTCAAAGACAGAGTCATACATTGTTGAACACTCTACACTGGCTTTCTCTTTAACTCTTTATCTAGACCATTAGCCATTATACATAGATTTCTCTCTATGTCCACAATCTCACCATAACACTTATAAGAGTTAACTGCTTTTTGAAGCAGAAAACAATAAAATGCCATGGTAAAATAGGACAAGGAACTTAGCTAACCTTTCTACAACATTCCAATCATCAACAATATGAGATCCTATTCTCTTACTCCCATTCTCATGTTCAAGAAAGTAGTCATTATAAATCTTATCATGTAATACCATCTTATCAAATGCTATCCTGAACTGAATTGCCCTCTGTAACATCAAGAATGTGGAGTTCCACCTAGTCTTAACATCCATAGGCATACTTCCTCGGGATGCAAAATCTTTTATTCTATTTGTAGAAGCTCTAACATAGGTGACCCCATTACGTATAGCAGGCACATTATCTTTAACCTCAGTCAACCCTTCCTTTGCTACCAAATTCATAATATGAGCACAACATCTCATATGCATATAACTTCCGTTCAAGATAAAGGCATCACTAGAGTTTTTACTGAATTCACTATGAAACCTTTTTAAAGCAGATGTATTAGCAGTTGCATTGTCAACAATAATACAAAAGATCTTATGTATCCCCCACTCATCTAAGACATCTAGTAGGACTCTAGAGAGTATGACCTTTGTGATATGAGAGGTATACCCTTCTTAGGACACAAATAACTTATCAGAGAGAACCGACCAACAAGCTGAAATTTGCCTCACTACCACCTCTATTTATGAGGTAATGCTACCGTTAATTGTCTCTCATTCATTTGTGAAGGTGGTAATGCGGTTGCAGTGCATTGGCTGTTTCTGTTACTACACAAGTTATGTGTTACTGTTTTGTGTTATGTTACGAGAGGAGATTTTTTTGTATTACTATTCTTGATGTTGTTAGGGCCAAGACATCATTTTTGTGTAACATTATTGTTGTGAAACTATGTCTCTATATATGTTAATGTGAGAGACTCAACAATTTCAATATATAAAAAGTAGATGTTCAAAACGAAAAGAATGATAGTATTAGACCTATAATTTCTTTATAATTCCCTGATAATTTGCCTATAATTTTTTATAATTTCCTTAGAAATTTTTTATAATTTTTTTAGAATAGCCTTATAATTTCTATACTATCTTTTAATTTTGGTTAGCTTAATTTCCTAATAATTTGCGTATAAGTTTATAATTTGCTTATAATTTTTTAAAATTTTCTTATAATTTATTTAGAATAGCTTTATAATTTCTAAATTATCTATTAATTTTAGTTAGCTTAATTTCCTTATAATTTGCCTATAACTTCCTTCTATTTTCTTTAGAATTTCCCTATAATTTCTTTAGAATAGCCTTATAATTGCTTTCACTTTTTTAGAAATTTTTATAGATACCAAATCATGATAACAAAAATTTTAGGAGACATTAATAGAAATAAAATATATTTTCGATCTCCATATTATACCAAAGCCAAAGAAGAGAAAACAAAGAATCTACACAACATACATGTCCATGCTTTTTAACATCATTTCTGCATCATACAAGTCCAGGTTTGAACAAAGTTGGAGAAGATTGACAATTCGTTTGAACAACATCATGTTTCACCAGAAACTCCATCACATCTCTGCTAAATCCTCCTCCTTCAACATCTGCCTCCATATATCTCCTTGCATTTATGTGTTGTGTGAGCCATCATCACACTTGTTATACAAAAGAGAAACAAAACAAAATAAGCTGGAATGATGGCTAAGAAGACGTACAAAGCCATCCTCAGAGATATCAATCAACTGGTAGTTAACACGGTTCACATGTGGAACCTGAAAAACAAGCCAAAAAGAATATCGGCTTGAAAGTCATTCATGAAATATATATATGATTATTACAGATGCTATAACTTAATTTCTCTTGCAGCCCATGACTTCCATCATCAGGTTCTGCATAAAAATACAAACATTAGTACATAAGACTTCATTTAAAACATAATCAAGTAACTAAGATACCATTACAAATATACACATATACTGTGTAATAAATAGTTGATTTGAGAAAACAGAAGAAGATAAAATGGAGGAAACGAGGCTTACAAGAGGAGGAGACGAGCACACCCTTGTTGACTTTTCCAAAGTTTTTATTCTCTTATCTCAATGTTATCAATTTGCATTCCCTTCAAATCAATACTGTCACCATATATTCAAAAAACAAAACACACAAACATAACTAATCATTATATATAGCAAGGTCAAAACTTGAACAATGAGAAATACAAAGCAACACTTTGTTACAAAACTAAGCAATTCAAATAAGCAAAAACAAACCGCTTCCACTGCATCAAAACCTTTCCATCATCACGAAGACTAATGTCACAATCAAAGCCTTGCTATGGAACCTTGGTGAAGAGAATGGTGGAATAAAAGTTGCTGATGAAGAGAATGTGGTACACCAAGCTTAATCTGCAATTTCATTTCTTCAAATGAAACTCCTGATATACCTCATATTTTACCGGTTTTTACTATAATAAACGTATAA
>OVAP01003971.1:0-15324 GCA_900406295.1 Aurinia saxatilis | reverse complement strand
CAATAAATTCAATAAGAAGGGTTTAAGAAATCTTCTCCCAAAACTCTCTCAAAGTAAAAATAAAGCATAAGCCTAAACAAATGCTGTAGAAAAGTATTTATAGGGTCAATGACGAATTTTAGGTTTAGAGAATTTTCATAAAAGATTTAGAAAAATCTTGATCTTGAGATTTGGCAATATTTCCTTTTCTGCCCGCCAGAATGATATGTCTTCAGTAAAATCGTCATATCTCGTCAACCAATAATCAGAATGAGTTGAAACCACCGCCAAAGTGAAGCTAACTCAATTTCCTATGTCGTGTAAAAATTTGAGATTAAAATTCTTTCGGAAAGACCTTCGTCTGATACGATCTTGAAGGAACGTCAGACTGCTTCTGCATTGTCATTCCATTTATTTGTTTCCTTTGCTCAATAATTCCTCCATAATTAACCAAAAGCCCCAAATACGTCCATGTACCTAAAATAACTTATTTGGACTCTAATAATAATATATAGACTCTAAAATATAAATAATTATATGTTTATTATAATAAAACCGGTAAAATACGAGATATATCAAAGCCACAGTCCTCTTGTGGCTCGCGGGCCACGGAGATTGATGTGGCTCGCGGGCCACGGACCATTCCGTTGATCGCCGGCCATGATCCTCTGACCTTCCTTCGATCCTTCTGATTTATTGATAGCCATTCCGACCCGTCCGGGTACCCATCGATGATCCTTCCGATGACACGACTCGTGGACCACGACAAAGAAGCGGCTCGCAGGCCACGTGAACCAAGTGTGGCTTGCGGGCTACAACGAGCAAGATACTCGCGGGCCATGCGAGCCAAGTGTGGCTCGCCAGCNTCGCGGGCCACGGATATCCTTCCGTGTCCGCGGGCCACGACCCTTCCGACCTTTCCGATGTGTCCCACGATCCTTCTGAGGATCCTCCGATACATCCCATGGTCCTTCCGACAGCGTGGATCGCGAGCTACATCGCAACGTACCTCGCGGGCCACGACTTATCGCGTGGGTCACGAGTGACATCGCAACGTAGTTCGTGGGACACGACTTATCGCGTGGGTCGCTAGCTACATCACAACACAACTCGCGGGCCATGACTTATCGTGTGGGTCGCGAGCTACATTGCAACATAGCTCGCGGGACATGACTTATCGCGTGAGTTGCGAGCTACATCGCAACGTAGCTCGCGGGCCACGATTACCCTCCTAAAATCCGCGGGCCACGACTTCCTCGACAACGTCTCTCGACACTTCCCGGGGAAAAGCAGCCATGCATGGTTCACAGAATTGACTCCATACGAACTTGGCGACCCAAGTCATATCGTTGGTCCCGATTGATCAACGTTTACAACCATCGACAATCGGAAGACTCACGAAGAACATTTCATGTCCGTGATCATACTCTTTTTCCCTCAGTAAGGTCTTTCCCGACGTGGTTTTCCTTACCAAGGTTTTTAACGAGGTGGTCATCAGAACACATACGACTCACGAGATTATCGGAAAATCTCATGGGCCCAGAAACATTCCTAGCTAGCCAAACAGCCCAGCTCTAAGGTGTGGGCCCATTTCCGTCAAGAACATAACCCTATGAAGTGATCCGAGCGCCGTCGAGAAAGAAGGTTCGAGAACGAGTATATTCACCACATCTAGGAGAAGAGGAAATTATCCCAAAGACGATCGGAGAAAAGAAGTATATCGGAGGAAAGGGAAAGACCGCCCACAAGGAGGTTGGATCATCTTCTGATTCTCTCATACCTTGAATTCTCGGAGTAGCTTGTAATCTTTGAGAGTTCTATCAATAAAGCGACCCCACTTCCTTAGACTTTTTCCATTGCTTTCTATTCTCTTACTTTCGAGCGGTTCACAGAGTTATAGTCAACGATCCCTAAACGTTTCATAGACAAGTTTTGGTTTTGTGAGTTTTTGCCCACACAATTTGGCGCCGAGTGTGGGGACTTCATCGACTACTCCACATGAAGAATCGCTCTAATCCGAAGGTATGGTTCAAGCTAAAGAGACCCCTCAACTACCGGAACTCAACAGCTCCATGGTGACTCCAGCAACACGACCACTCAATCCAGACGGATCCGCCATGGCCCCACCTGTCAACAACCGAGATAAAGATGCTCACAACCCGGAAGGTCCTCCGGAAACTCCATCTGACGATGGCCAAGGCGTGACCACCAAGACACCAGCACCAACTGACCGCGACATGGTCAATACCTTGCTCACGGATCTGCTCGAGCGTTCTGCCAAGCAGGACAAGCTCAACCAGACGATCTCTACCCGACTGGAAGAACTAGCAACGCAAACCCGGCCCCGCAAGTCCATGCGAAGCCTCTTCCAGCAACCACCACCGGTCGATCCCAAACGCACGCCTGCAAACGTTATCGGGACCCGGAACCTAGTCATCGATCTCATTGATAATGACGGTGTGGTTCACACCAAATGCAACCTGATCTGCGAACCAGCTCTACCTGCTTAAACCCGCATACCAGAAAACACCGAACAACTCAGGCAAGAACCTAATCCTCGACAGTTCGCAGAGGAAGACAATACCGCAAGATACTCAGATGACGACCAGCTCGGCATCAACAAAGCCGATATCCTCCGACTCATAGCATCCATGCGAAAAACTGAAGCTACGATCCAGGAAGTAAGAACCCAGATCCACAAGGCGACTCGCTAGACACCTGAGATTGACAGAGTCTTAGCTGAATCTCAGAAGAAACATTTCACCCCAGACATCACCGGGACCCGAATCTCCGACCCTGGCAAAATCATCAAGATCCCACACTATGACGGGACCACCAATCCGAGGGAACACCTAACGTCCTTTCAGATCATTATGAACCGAGCAAGGTTCCCCATGGGACACGAAGATGCTGGTTTCTGCCTTCTGTTCGTTGAGAATCTCAAAGGGCCTGCGCTACAATGGTTCTCCAGACTTCCGTCCAACTCCATCAGTAGCTTCCAGGAGCTAACAACCGCATTCCTCAAACAATACTTGATCTTCATGGGACGAGAAACTACTGACGCTGATCTGTGGTCTATTTCGCAGGGACCCACGGAGTCTCTTCGGTCTTTCATTACAAAGTTTAAGAAGCTGGTCTCGCAGATCGAAGGAATGAGCGACACGCAGCTTTGCGCGCCCTCAAGAAGGGACTGTGGTACGAATCCGAGTTTCGCAAGGAACTGGCGACCCACGAAGCACCTACTATCCAGGATGCTCTGCATCTAGCCAACAACTTCATAGTCAACGAGGAGGAGATGCAAGTTCTCTGAGCAATCCACGCGCCCGCACGGACTCCGCGCAGCGCTCCGCCGCCTTCTGCGACCCAACAGCAGATGAAGCAGCCAACCCAATCTTCGAAGTACATCCATCACGAGGGACTCGACCCCCACAATTACTTGGTCACCAAAGGGGAAACTAACACCCACGATGCTAGAAGAAACGGTGGCAGATGCAACGGACGTGGTCGAGGACGCTCCGAAGGCGGGCCAAGGAGTCAATACGGATACAACAAGAATGCTTTCTGCGAAATCCACCAGGCAGTTGGACACTCGACATAGAATTGCAGGACTCTCGGTGCACGACTAGCAGCTAAATTACTTGCAGGTGAACTCGGAGACGCAGTCAGCCTCAAGGATTTCCTACCAAAACAGGAGAATCATCCCGGCAAGCAGCCTCAGGCCGAAGCGAACAAGCGAGAACCGCCAGATGGAGACGGTCAAGATGAGGGCCCATGACAAAGGATCAACATGATCATGGGCGGCTCACAATATTGCATGGATACTGTCTCATCCATCAAGGCGTTCCAACGACAAGCGGTCACTGCACCATCTAAATCTGGCGGGCCCAACTATCCGGATTGCACCATATTGTTCTCCGAAAGGGACGCTAAGGGAATCGATCAACCCCATAAGGATCAACTCGTGATCAAGCTCGTGGTTAACGATTTTGATATGGCTAGAGTTTTGATTAATACAGGTAGCTCAGTGGATGTTATCTTTAGGAGACCCTACGCCGTATGAAGATCGATCCCTCCGACATCATCATCGCTCCGAAACCACTCTCTGGTTTCTCTGGAGAAACTACCATGACAATCAGCACGATCAACCTGCCAGTTCAAGAAAGAGGAGTTACGAATATCGTCCGATTCTCCGTAGCGGACCATCCAACCATCTATAATGCGATCCTCGGAACCTCATGGTTGAATCTGATGCCGGCCGTACCTTCAATTTACCACCTATGCGTGAAGTTCCCTACCCCTTCCGGAGTCAGAACGCTATGGGGAAGCCATAAAGAATCTCGCATATGTCTCCTAACCGAGCACAAGCTCCCCAAGCCGATACGAAGCAACGAGGATGATGAGCAACAGAAGAGGCCTAGAACAGACGACCAGTCTACCTCATCTAGTGCATCCGAAGCTGCCAGCTTTGATATCCAACCTCAGACCCACGCTTAATCTCTTTTTAGCGGCGAACTGAACTACGAGCCGACTTGATCCCCTTCATGGGTACGTAGGCAGCTCGCCTTTACGACGAGTACAGTTGGCTTACAAAAACTTTTGATCAACACGTCCCTTTTGGGCCACACCAACGATTCAGACAGCTCCAACCCTGTTTCAGATCTCTATCCAGGTAACAAATCACCCTTCCGATAGCAAATAAACTAAAATAACTAGACTTAGAATGAAACCCATATGCCTTACATTTCTTTGATTCATATCGCGGGTCCCACACCTGGTTCTACGGAGCATGCTGACACGATCACGTGGTTTTGGCCTCGGTATCAACTACTCCCGACGGGGAGCCGGTTGGTGTCAGGACCAACTCGTGGTGATCAAGCTACATCAACGTGGGCCCATACAGGAGTTCTTAAAATGCAAACTACCACCGATGATAGCACTCCTGAGGGTTGGGATCCTTCGGAGATACAAAAAAAATACGCATACACAAACTTCCCCATTGTTACTGGCCACAACAATGTATATACCTGGGGTCATGAACACCATTTCTATGGTAAAACGCGCGGGATCTATTATCGGAAGCGGTCCCACTATGTGTAGAGTGGGGGTGTGGAAGAAATAGTTTGTCTTGAAAACCCAGCAACTCAACGCTAGTCATTACATTCCACGGGCACATCCTCGATGTAGTGTCACGAGGAGGGATCTGGTTTAAGCTTTCTCCGCAAAAAGCCCAGTGACCCAACGAAACCCAGTCATCACGCTAGTACGAAACATCTCATGAACAAAGCTTCCAATCGCTAAGGCACAGTCCAGCACCCGAGAGGAATTCGTAAGCTCGAACGGAAGCCAACGATGCCACAGAACAATACAAAGACATTCCTACATAACAAACCTTCAGATTCATACATCTTTGGACCTACGGGTCCCTACGATAAGTCAAGTTTGGTGGATAAAGCCATCAAGGCACTATATTTCCGAGTTATCACACCCGGACATAAATAAGTCTCAAACAGGCATCGCAACGCCAATAGTCTTAAAACATAAGAACAGCAAAAACAGTGGGGCCCAACGACCTACTCGTCCTCCTCCATCATGTTAGAAGCCTCCACAACATGGCCTCCACAGCGGAACCAATGGCGACCGGAGCCTCGACCATCGAACCATCGTACAGTCCGACTTGCAATTTGAACATCGACGACAAGTCCCCAACGATCTCATCGACAAAGGAGTCATACTCGGAAGCACCATCCTGGTACATCACCTCCCTCTCGAGCAAGCTGGCTTCCAGGTCTTAAAGGTCAGGGGGAGCCTCACCCCTCATAAGCGTCACCAGTTTTAGAGAATCCTCAACTTGAAGCAAGACAAAGTTCAATTGAGAACAAAAAATACAAACGGAAACAAGATAAATCGTCCATACGATTCACCTGGTAATGCATGGCCATCTGCGTGGCTAGCTCCTCCTTCAGACGGATGACCTTGGCCTGAATATACTCAACGCGATGGAATAACCTTTCGTCGATATCGTCCATCATAACGTGAAGAGCTGTACCATCGGAAGCCTCCTTAGCTGCTTTCCTCTTATGCTTGGCGGCATGCTTCTTCTGCAGCTTCACCTTGTCCTCCAGCTGCTCGAACTTAAGACAGCGCCCCTCAGTCTCCGTCTTCAGAATGGCCAGCTACTCCTCAAGTCTCACCTTGTCCACCTGGAGGCCATCGATTTCCGTCTGATAGCTAGTCACCAGCAGGTTCTGGTGCGCGATGAACTGCATTCATAAAACAAATAAGTCAAATGATACGATTCGGAACGAGATCATCAAAGCAAAGTCCGAGATCGCTTACATCCATCCCAACGCTCGAAGCATCCATGTAGCGCTCCCGATGATGCAAAGATTCCACCGGCACAGGCAGGTTCCCAGCATGAACCACATGGGCAAAGTACTCTCCCGCAAAGACTCGACCATCCATGATAGTCGGGGTAGACATCAGGGGCTCAGAAACATCAGGGCCCGCATCGTAAGGAAATTCTTCCTCGACTACCGAAGAAGAATCCTCTGCCACCCTCTTGGCCTTCTTCCCATCATCAGCGTCCGCGACGCCCTTATCTTTGTCAATACTACACGGGGTACCCATGGGTTTGGTACCAATCACGACTTCCCTTGGAGGGAGGACAAAACTCCTGGCGGGCCCCCTACATCCAGCAACGCGAGCCTCATCGGACTGAGTCCCAACGCCGCTGGACGATCCGCCCAACAAAACCGAATCAATGAGAGTTACCCTTTTCTTTATAACTTCAAGGGGATCTTCCGTACAAGGAGGAGAATCGTATCCAGGCAAACGGAAGCGGGCCCGTTCGACTCTGTCCAGCGAGAAAGTTTCTTCCCAATGGCTTGAACGTCCCCGAAACTGATCGCGCAACTCGGAGTAATACTCGTCTCGCTGCACCAACGGATAGATCACTGCATGCAAAAAGATCAAATGTCAGTAAACATACAAGCAACAAATGACTAATCTGTGTTATCATGGAAAAAGACTTGCGGTCCCCCATCAAGATCTCATTCGATAAGAGCCTTTCCCTTCAACGGAGTGGCAATCGGCCTTGACATAAAAGAATTTCTCCTCCCAATGATGAACCTTCCTTGGAAGGCCAGTTATAATGCTCTCGTATCGCTTTCCGGAAAGGGAATACTTGAGAGTTCCCTTAAGCCCCCGGATAGCCAGAACATCCGACAGGAAATCGACTCCGATCCAAACCCCGCACTCGATGCTACGGACCAGGATCCCAACCAGGTGCCGAATCCCGTTCGGAGGAAGTTGGGAGATACATAATCCGTACCGCGCGATGAACTTAGCAAAAACCTCATGAAGCGGTAACCAACTTTCGTAGAAGAAGCTCTCGCATAAACTGAAGTATCCCCAAGGGGCCCTCTCGACTCGACCACACAAACCGGGAATGATGATTTCAACATCGTAGGGTATACGAAACACCCTTCGAAGCTCGTCAATTGATCACTTATCCGAAGTCGTTGATCTTGGTGTATCCGGCTTAACCCTCGTCGTGGTCTTCCATCCGGCCCTGATGTTCCGACCAGCGCATTCCTCCGAGATCAGACGATCAGCGACGTCCCTCTTGGCACAGAAGATTTCGAAATCCATCATCTCATCCTTGATGTCAATCGGAGTCTCATCCTGACCTTCGGTAGGCGCCCCCCCCAACAAAATCATGGCAATCGAATGTGTCCAGCTTCTACAACTTGACCTTCGAGCATCCCCCGAAATACGACCTGCTTGTGACTACCTACCCATTTAGGTGGGCCGCAAGTCCCGACTGATCGTGGTTTGCGGAGTACGTCTGATTGTGGCTTGCGTGGCCCACGTCCATTCCGTGGATCGCGGGCCTTAAACCTTCAGCACAACCCACGTCCTGAGCATCCAAGTCGACTTGTACTCGATCCAACGCGAGCGTTCGACGAGAAATTCGGACCAAAGATTGCCTTCGAAGTCGCCATGTCCCACATCCAAACGTGAGTCATGGTCCGATCTTTCCGACCAGTGTCCATTCCTCTTCTTCTTAAACATGGCCCACACCTTCTTTGACATATGTTCCTTACTGCCATAGCCATTGCAATCATCATCCATCTTCCGCTTTACTCTCTAAGCATGGGAAGGGATACGAAGGTGAATAACGTTTCGATATCCCCACAACAACTACGTTACCTAGATCCTAAACTTTAGGGGCTTCAAACTCTACAAACACCTGGATTCCTAGCAATCTACCCAAGCATGACAGTTTCTACCAAAACTAAAAATAGCAAGTCACATCACTAAAGCATGAAGAACATCAAGATCAGAGAGAAGAGCAGGGAGATACTTGGTAAACCTTAAAGACTTGGAAACTTCAGAAATGAAAACCTTGATTGGAAGTGATGAAGGATCCTTTCTTAAATAGAAGATTTTTGGTGGGAAATGTCTCGGTTGGAGAGCCATGGCATTACAACAGTCTTCGTATACGAAGTGGGGAACAACGCGGCCCACTCGCAACAGAACTATCCATCGGAAGATCAGTTCGACACACGAACAATGCACGGTCCGAGAGGACACGATCATCATACATGCATCAATCTTCAAGCTTCAAGTCGAACTCTCCATCGCTAATCAAGCAACGGAGAGTTGAGGGGCTAACTGTAGGGGTTGGATTCCACCCCCGAAGATTGATAACATAAAATAGTCAACGGCTATGACCCACAACTCGAACATCCGTTTATATCATCGAGCATCTTAACGGTCGATGAAACATCTCCGATTTTCGATCGACGTAGACGTTCAAGCTACTACCGTCATGGGTCCCGACCATAACCTTGATAATGGTCTTGCTAGCCAAATTCCAATTTGGGTCCGTACGAACCGTCTGAGATTGATCGGACACGACACGACCCATGCGCGAGTGCATGGATCAGTCTATGGCAAGGTCGGAGGACTCGCGGGCCACGGTCCTCTTGTGGCTCGCGGGCCACGGAGCTTGATGTGGCTCGCGGGCCACGGAGCTTGATGTGGCTCGCGGACCACAGACCATTCCGTTGATCGCGGGCCATGATCCTCTGACCTTCCTTCGATCCTTCCGATTTATCGATAGCCTTTCCGACCCGTCCGGGTATCCATCGATGATCCTTCCATTGACACGACTCGTGGACCACAACAAAGAAGAGGCTCGCGGGCCACGCGAACCAAGTGTGGCTCGCGGGCTACGACGAGCAAGATACTTGCGGGCCACGNNCGACGAGTGAAGGACTCGCGGGCCACGTGAGTAAAGTGTGGCTCGCAGGCCACGCGAGTTTGTTGTGGCTAGCGGGCCACGGATATCATTCCGTGTCCGCGGGCCACAACCCTTCCAACCTTTCTGATGTGTCCCACGATCCTTCCGAGGATCCTCCGATACATCCCATGGTCTTTCCGACCGCGTGGGTCACGAGCTACATCGCAACGTAGCTCGCGGGCCACGACTTATTGCGTGGGTCGCGAGCGACATCGCAACGTAGCTCGGGGGACACAATACATCCCACGATCTTTCCGAGGATCCTCCGATACTTCCCATGGTCCTTCCGACCGCGTGGGTTGCGAGCTACATCGCAACGTAGCTCGTGGGCCAGGACTTATCGCGTGGGTTGTGAGCTACATCGCAACGTAGCTTGCTGGCCACGATTTCCCTCTTAGAATCCGTGGGCCACGACTTCCTCGATAACGTCTCTCGACACATCCCGCGGACAAGCAACCATGCATGGTTCACAGAATTGTCTCCATACGAACTTGGCAACCCAAGTCATTCTGTGGGTCCCGACTGATCAACTTTTACAACCATCGACAATCGAAAGACTCACGAAGAACATTTCATGTCCGTGATCGTACTCTTTTTCCCTCGGTAAGGTATTTTCCCACGTTTTTTTCCTTACCAAGGTTTTTAACGAGGTGGTCATCAGGACACATACGACTCACGAGATTATCGGACAATCTCGTGGGCCCAAAAACATTCCTAGCTAGCCAAACAGCCTAGCTCTAAGTTGTGGGCCCATTTCCATCAAGAACATAACCCTACAAAGTGATCCGAGCGCCGTCGAGCAAGAAGATTCGAGAACGAGTATATTCACCACATCTCGGAGAAGAGGAAATTATCCCAAAGACGATTGGAGAAAAGGAAGTATATCAGAGGAAAGGGAAAGACGGCCCAAAAGGAGCTTGGGCCCCAAGGCGGTTTAGCTAGCAATATATATATGATCTAAGGTCGAAGGTCTTAGATTATCTTCTCATTCTCTCATATCTTGAATTGTTAGAGTAGCTTGTAATGTTTGAGAGTTCTATCAATAAAGCGACCCCACTTCCTTAGTCTTTTTCCATTGCTTTCTATTCTCTTACTTTTGAGCGGTTCACAGAGTTATAGTCGACGATCCCTAAACGTTTCGTAGACAAGTTTTGGTTGTGTGAATTTTTGCCTACACATTCATTGATTTGGGCTTAACTCATTCCTTCTGAGGCCACAATATTCAAATCCAGGCCCATGTGACAGCTGAGTCACGTTGTTTGATTGTCTTGAAACACCACTTCAACCCAAATTAAATATCATCTTCGTTTGGGCCCAAACGTCTGATACTGAATTGCTGAACTTGGTAGAAAATGCCCACTTATGACCTAAAAATCCTTATTTTCAAAAAAATACTTTGAAATTAGAATAATGTGAAATTCAATAGTTTTTGCCCCAAACCCAATGATTTCATCAAGAAAAACACCAACAATCGATTCTAAAAAGCGGTAAAATATCATCCCTATCAAATCCGCCT
Organism: Aurinia saxatilis; assembly: GCA_900406295.1. Taxonomy (NCBI): domain Eukaryota; kingdom Viridiplantae; phylum Streptophyta; class Magnoliopsida; order Brassicales; family Brassicaceae; genus Aurinia; species Aurinia saxatilis. The sequence continues at coordinate 4,522 of OVAP01003971.1, read as the reverse complement.
GACTTAGTTCTAATTTGTTTGTCCTCGAACAAACTAGAGGCCAAGTACGGAAAATAAGTTTGAAAGTTTAGGAAGTTGCTTACTTGTGACCACAACTTAGAGGTGAAACACAAAGTTTTAACCTATGTATTCTAACTGCAAATGTAAAGCAAACAAACTCTCGTTGCGAATACTATCTTGTGACCACAACTTAGCTTTAATTTACATGAACTATATGTAAAGAAAACCAACTCTCGTTGTGAATACTATCTTAACGTAATTCCTAGCAAACCAAATATCTTTGCGAATCCTAAGGAATTAAACTAACAATAAGATCCTATTCAATTGTTCATAAGTTTCTAAGCCAAATCTCTTTGCACCTAGATAACTTGCTCTCCTAAGAGTATTTCCAACAATTATTAACACTCTCGTGTCTAATAATCTACCTATGATCTAATTCAAAGTGTCCAATTTATGAACTAGCATTAAGAACAAACCTAGAAGATGTTTAAACCTAATTTAGACTTATGGCTAACTATTTTTCATCTAAACCTTAAAAACCCTATGCCTAACAAGAGATATACCCAGACATAGCTAAGCAAAACATCATGCAATTAATTGAAAGCAATACAATATCAAAAAGAAAGACGAGGAAAAGTTTTCAAAGGATAAGTCTCTCCCTTACAAATTTTTTCTAAAAGAAATTAAAGCATGAACCTAAAGAATTGCTTAGTAAAAGTATTTATAGGAGTCTGGATGAAATTTAGAAGTGGTAAATTAGCATATTTGATTTTCCATAAGAGATATGGAAAATTGCTTGTCTTGAGAAAATAGGAAGATGGCTGTTATTCCCAACTGGTGTCGATTGACACCCTCCTTTGTTTTTCCTTTTCTTCTTTGTTTTCTATTTCTTCACTTCAAGCTTCCTTTTTGATCCATAAATCTTCTAAAATTCACCAAGTGTCCCAAAAACGTCCATGAACCTAAAATGACTCATTTGAACTTTAATAATAATATAAAAACTTTAAAATATAAATAAATATATGTTTTATTATATTAAAAACCCATAAAATATAGCATATGTCAAGCGGCTGCAACTTCGTGATTGTCATCTCGACAAGCCTGTCTTGAGACTCTCGTCTCATACTCACGCCATAACTCTCCCAACTGGTCCAACAAAATCCCAACTTGCAAGCACCTCAACTTCACCAAAATATGACTCTCTACATTCATCAGGATATTGCGCTTTCTTTCTTACTAGAGTGTATTAGCTAAGTGAAACGACGCTAGGTTTGTAATGTAAGGAGGCTAATATTTAGAGGTGGAGCTAAATTATTTAAGGGTTACCGTGTTTCAAGAGAAAATGAGAGATATGTCGCACAACCGCAAGAGAGAACGGACCACTTGACGGCAAAACTTCCAATCACTCTTTTCTCCATTTAGCTTGTTTTTCCCCTAGACTTAGATTCTTTTATGGGAATCTAAAATCTTCATAGAAAATCTTGGTACTTTTTTAGACGTTTTCACCTTTTTCGACATTGATCCCTGATTTCCATTGCCCTTTTTCTAAATAGGTATGGATCATAAAACTTTGGCTTATGAATTTTCGTTTTTTTCTTTTAATAAAATCCAAAAACTTTCGTCATTTACAGAAAGGCATGAGTTTTACCTTAATTTTGATGATATTTTACCAGGGAAAATCAGTCGTGAACCTTCTCTTTCGAACTTCCATGCCCGTATTAAGATCTAACATTCTTTTTTCTTCGGTCTGCGCAAGTGATTGGAAAATTGTGTCGGTCTATTCTCTCTGGCATTTTTACACATATTAGCATATAAACAAGAAAGAAAAAGAGATTGCATGGGGTTTGAAATGAGGTTAGGTTTATGGGTGTGGTACAACTAAAGATAAGTTGGTCAGTCAGGATCAATAAAAGAGTGGTAAAGTGGATAAGAAGTCTTGAATGAGATTCGTTTGCCTAGTCTAATAACTCTAATAAGAAATATTTAAAGTCAAGTTTAGGTATAAGTTAGATAAAGTAACAGATTCATCAAAGTAGATGCAAACCGAAATCTGTCGCGAAGCTTGAGTATGGAGTTTTTTAACCGAGTGTCTCGAACAGTCTTGCAAAGGTGGTCACTAAGCCACAAAATCCAGCTTTTAGGCAAATAAGGTCCTTATTCCAAACCTGGGTCGACTCAATAAAACGCTGACTTGATCAAAATTTTGAAATTTTGCTAAAAGTAGGCCAAAAGAAACAAACGAGTTATATAATGAGGAACACCCCCAGACTTGAATTACATCATCCCAATGTAAACAAACTGTGAGAGCAAAAATTGCAACTGAGATGGAATGAAACAGAAGTGATAGATGGTTGTTACCTCATTTACTTTGAATGAATCGAATGACCTCCTTTGTCTTATTTGAAATGAAAGGACTTTACATGAAATTAGGTAAAGATTTTACCTAGATAAAGACATCGGTAACATTTCATCATTTGTCATGTTGATCCAAGGATTTTGTTTTTCATTCTGGAGCTTCATGGATCGAATCATGGAGGCATTGGATCGAATCACATAGTGATTTGACTAAATTTTGCTTGTTTCCTGATTAGTGTTGAAGCCTGCATCATGTTTCTAGAGCACCAGTTGACTCGAATCAGGTGGCCTCTAGTTTTCCAGCTGAACAGTGATATGATGCTATGAACAACATTCATTCGATCGAATTGCAGGGGCATTCGATCGAATCTATTCCTTTTTATCTTTTTCTTCGAATCCTATTTTCATGAGACACTAACAAAAAAAAACATTACAAATAAAAGAATTAAACATATTCTAAAACGTACCAGTGGGTTGCATCACACTAAGCGCCTTTATTTATAGTCGTTTACCTCGACTTGGCTGGAGGTTTTTAAGTCTCATGTAGATGTTGCTCATCTTCATTAAGCTTTGGCCTCTTCTCAGGTAATGGATCATTGTGGAACAGCTTTATCCTTATGGGTGGGCTTGCTAACACCATAGCATTTGATGGGTAATTAACTGTGGCACCAACAAGGATTAGGCACACACTTCCTTTAACCATATCAATCACAACACCTTTGGAACATAAGAATGGTCTAGCAAGTAGCATTTTTGCTTCAACTTTAGGGCCAATGTTCATTATTAGGAAATTAGTAGTAATGAAAGCATTGCGTACTTGTATAATGATGTTATAGGTGATCCCTAAAATGTTACCAGGAGTGGTGTCTACAAAGGAAATGGCATGTGACAATTTATGGATATCATAAATGCCTAATTTGACAGCATTGGCTCTCGACATGTAACTCATGCAAGCTCCTGAATCGCACATAATGTTGCAAAAGGATTGTCCATCGATCAAAATGTGGATCATAAACTTCCTAGGATCGTCTTTCTTTTCAAGCATCTTCATGCGCGGAAAAATGTCCTGTCTAATCTGGTAGAAAAGAACTCTGACACGCCTGATGGAGAGAAGAAGTCCTGCAATGGATAAACTTCCCAAGCCTCTTCAAATGAGAAATTAGGAGGCATTCTGTAATACCCCGACCTTGGATTATAACTCGCGGTCATGATATTAGCTAACCATCGGATGACTTAGCCAAAATCATCAATCACTTCCTAAACTGACTTGTCCATCTGACACTTAGTCAAAATCATCGCCACTCATGTACTGATCCATCAATATTCTCGATCATTTCCAAAACTGATCTTACCCGCGGGATACGGGCGTTACAACTCTCCCCCACTTAGAATGGATTCATCCTCGAATTCTAGTGATTAAACGTGGTCTTCTTCCAACTTCTCAAACCACCTATGAAAGTCTTCCCCCATCCGCTTCAACGGGACTCGAACCACTCGAGAACTCCCAGTTTCAGCATGTGGTCCAATACCTTCAGAGACGAAGGAATCCTCACAGCTGGAATTTCTTCCACCGCTTGTTCCTCCCTTTCAATCTCTGGTGGGTTCCTCTCTCCCCCACCAGGATTAACCACATCCAGCAATCTCTCAAACACCTGAGCCAACATGGTCATGACAGCTTGTAATCCTACTTGAGGGTTCTGAGCATTTTCTACAGCAATTCTCTGAGCTTTTTACTCAGCAGCCAGTCGTTCTGCCTCAACCTGAGGTCCGTTAACTTGGGAACTTTCACTAGTGTCCCCATTCACATTCTTACGGTTAGCCTTTGCCATCTTCCAGTTTACACAGTTAGAGTTAAGCCCTAGGCATTAACTCGCACTATAGTTCACACAATTCACACAATTCACACAATTTACACAATTGACAATTGAAGCTTAACATAAACCTTACCACGAGACATTGTCATTGGAAGGATGGATCTAACCCACTAACCCAAACTGTCATAGAACCGTGATTGCTCTGATACCAACTTGTAATACCCCGACCTTGGATTATAACCCGCGGTCAGGTAATATGCTCAAATTTACCCTAAGAGCTAACTGCAAGAGTACTGTTAATTAGCTGTGTGTGGGCAGGAATTCACACACAACCAAAAACTTGTCTAACGGAT